>VOMN01095923.1:0-26445 GCA_014899125.1 Orchestia grillus
TGTCACTTTGTCGTCAGCGATCGCTCCAACATTGAAGTCACGGCCAAAGGGCGGGGTAAGCAGCAAAGTGGGCGGGGCATAGAGCCGTGAGACCAGAAAGTGCCACTGAAAACTTAACGTCTAAAGGCCCCTTTAGGGAGGCCCATATTTGCAGCGTGCTGGTGACCCTTGGTGGAAACGTGATCGTTAAGTTCTCTTTCTACAAGAATTTCTGGAAGCTGAACCGCGGGTGAGGGTTGTAAGGTCCTTCTCATTGTATTGTGGAAAAGTTGCTGAAGCGCTGCTTTCACTACTACTACTCATTCTCATTGTGGAAACGTAATCCTAAAGCCCTTCTCTTTGCTAACGGCGGGGACGGCTCGGACTCAATGCCACAGTTCGGATACTAATACTTTTCTCAAGTCTAACGTGAGTTTTGAATACCACAATAGAATAAAAAGTTCGAGCGAGATATCTTTCGCAATATTAGCGTCATTCAAGCAGAATTGAGTGTTAGAGTTATCAAAAAAACTTGAAACTTTTCCAGCAGGAAGAAGAAAACTCATTTATGCTCAACGGTAACCTGGTATAATGAAGATCTCTTCAATAAATTACAGTATCACAATTTCCGTTCACATAGTGAACGTTATGGCGACTCGCTCCAAGAACTTCTGTACAATTGCGTCAGTTCGGTTCAGCTGAAATTATTCGTGCAGCTTCCAGGAACACGTCCGACAGGAGCGCACGCCACAGCGCGTCTCTCCCACTGCAGAATGTGCGTCGCGTTGGGCCCTCTTTTAAGGCTAGGCTGTATCATGGCTACGTGATTAGAGAATTTGGGAAGACAATCCTTGAGTCTTTAACACGGTTAGAATTCATAAATATAATTAGGTATGTTTTTCAAAATTGAAGTCAGTTAAAAGAATGAAGCTCATAAAAAAAATCTACAATAATTAACCTTGGCCAATTTAGCATTGGTAAAATACACGGTGCCTGAGCGTGGTAATTTAAAACGAAGACGCATAGACATAGTTCAACAATATAAACTAACAATACGAATTAATAAAAAAATACCCGTCTTAATGCAAGGAAACGTAAACGATGAGCAATATGAACACTTTGAGCTGCAAATTCTGTCATCATATATACAACAGCAGCGTTCATGATAGCAACAACCATTCCTTTCTAAGAGCAACAATGCACAATGGGAATTTAGAGTTTGAGTCAAGTGATGAATTGAACCTTCACTTTCACTTGCCGTTTGCATTTTGTGCTTCACTTCGCGACGTATTTTCTGGCCGCCGCGCCGGCCTCACTGGGACACCCTCGACGACCTCCGTGGTGTGGTGGCCGCCCCGACTAGAGGCCCCGTCCTCCAGGTACGGGTCGCCCTTCTGGCGCCCCCTCTTCAAGGGGTCGTGAATCTTGTAATTGAGGAGCGTGGGAATGGGATACTCGTCTGCCTTCTCTTCCCTGATGTTGGCCAGCGGGAGCTTGCCGTCCTTGTCGTCCATGGCAGGCTTCCCCAAGACGGGCACCCCCAGCAGGGCGCGCTGCAGCTGGGGCGTGTAGGGCAGGTGGTCTGGCGCTGCTTGCAGCCGCTCCATCATCTCAGTCTGCCTCTCCGTCTTCTCGGCAGGCACCACCATGCGGAACATGCCGAAGTGCCTGAGCACCTGTCCTGCAGGGTGAAAGTTAATGATCTTTCAACATGTATTCTTGTTTTCTTTCAAAAAGTTTCTTTAAATTAATTTTGTACAGCGACTGTCGAGTGTGGCAACTAAGAATACTCGAGCATGAATGAGATAGAAAACGTGCAAGTCAGTTTTGATAAAAACAAAAAAACTTGAGGAACCAGAAGAGATTTCTCGTTTCAATCTGTTACTAGCAGGACCCGTAAAAATTTCACGTTTAGATAAACCAGCATATGACAAGTGGTCTTCTTAAGTGTAGGACAGAGGTTAGAGGTTCAGGGCAGAGATAGTCCGGTCTTGGAAGCAATTTTCTTCTTGATGATGCGAGTAGTCTGAACTCTATTAGGGAAACTGAGAACGTGCCGCGAAGACTGGCATTTATAGCAAAACATGCAACCCGTATACAGGATACTTCGCTCGAGACCTGAAACTTCACTTGAAAAGTGGCGAAGTGTGACGCAACGATAGGTAGGTTGGTACAAGCGTATTAATATAAAGAAGCTTAAATATAAACCAGCCCATGGAAGCTTACATCAGCCAACAACATAAGAACTCTCGAACTTTCAGGATGGTCATCACGAGAGCTGATCTCACAAAGCGTTATTTACTCGCGTAAACAGAGGCTAAACTGAGCGAGGGCCGCATGCTCACTAGTCGGATTTCAAGGACACAATAAACAGGAAATTTTAGTTTCAAGAATATTGCGTGCTGCATTCAACACAACAAACGTTGTTCCATTCTTGGGAGTCGACTAGAGGAAATAACAGGGCCCTTCTGTAATATTTACTTGAGCTTTGCTTATTTTTTATCTACGTGCTCTGACAATCATCAGTTGAAAAACAAAACTCCGTTCTTAAGAAAAAACTTATCAAGAGCAAAACCGCATATTTCTTTTCAATATCAGAGGCTATAGCCTACATTTATTAACTTGCCAAATTCAAAACTCACTACTATTAACTTGTGGAACCGACGTAGTCTAACAGAAAATTAGCTCAAGATAGACACCCATGCCTAAACAGGCTCCAATGACTCGTTTTGAAACTTACCTTCTCTGAGAACAAAATTCCAGAAAATTTGAAGTGAAGGTTACGGTATTGACCATCGGTATCCTTAACATTTTTATGATATTTGATTATAATTAACCGTTTACCGACCAAATGATATTGACTATACGGCTTATTTAGCTTTCTACATTAACTGGCAACTGGAAGATCATTCTGAAATCCATGCAGACAGCAAACATGTAATAAAAGTTATAAACACCTGCACATGGCAGCATCATTAATTCATAATTGAACAATAAAGGCAGAATGAGCCAATACCTAAATTTCCCTGACAACAAGAAAGCTAACTTGGGGAAACATTTCCCCAACAACAAAAAAGCTAACGTGGGGAAACATTTCCTCAACAACAAGAAAGCTAACGTGGGGAAACATTTCCCCAACAACAAGAAAGCTAACGTGGGGAAACATTTCCTCAACAACAAGAAAGCTAACGTGGGGAAACATTTCCCCAACAACAAGAAAGCTAACGTGGGGAAACATTTCCTCAACAACAAGAAAGCTAACGTGGGGAAACATTTCCCCAACAACAAGAAAGCTAACGTGGGGAAACATTTCCTCAACAACAAGAAAGCTAACGTGGGGAAACATTCCCCCAACAACAAGAAAGCTAATGTGGGGAAACTGTCGATCACAAATGATAAAACATGCTTCTCTATCATCCTGCCCTTTGCCACGTACTTTTAGCTGCACTCGCTTTTGTGTGATGGAAGAGCCTGTCGTGGGCCTCAATAAAAGTTATTACAAATTCACAACCCTTACAAAAGTAAAAAGTCATCTCTCACACATGTATCCGCCTCAGCACGGGAGATGTCAACTCCTCAAGACTTTGGCTGCCACGTGTGCCTTGTGTACATGGTACACGCGAGCGTCTACCCTGCTGGCTTGGGTTACTAAGCCAATCAAAGCAGTAAAATATATGAATACAAATTTATAAGTTTTCATGAAATTTGTGTTCATTACTCCTATGTGCTAGTTTAGATCAGAAGGAAAATTGATAGGATAGCCAAATTCGTTGAAACAAAATCCTTCATTTTTGACTTCACAATGGAGATGTTTATCGACAGGAAATTTTCCCTGTATGGAGAATTGCGGTCAAAATGTTGAGCGAGTCACATTTACCGAGGTCGCCTGACAGGCCTTCTTAAAATGTTTCGAGGTATGAATGAAACTAGTTAATTTTAGTATAGGATTTCCCTATATACGAGATAAAAAGTATGGCAAAGAAAATCAAAGCAAGAGGACTTATCTTCATGCGGCTCTCTTTGCTAACTTTTTATCCCTAGACTCTTTCTTCTTTGTACCTTAAACTTGTTGTAATGTGTCGCGCGTGGCATCAGATGGCAAAAAAAAAAATTGTCCTGATCTATTTGCTTTGTCCTGTTCTCCAGTTCCTGCAGACTTAGAATTTCATGGCTCTTCTTTAAGGAATTGTAATCGTCAAAAGCCTCACGAGGGCTTGAACCCTTGGCAAGTATAACGAAAGGACAGTTTTGCAGCTTAATGAACCAAATGTGACACATGCTTACATACTTACGAAACTATCACAGTTAATTTCTTAAAAAAGATACATAGATAAACGATTTTTAAACTTCAACAGCCCTGTTCTTGAACAATAAAAAAACTACAGCAACTTTTATCGGTGATATGCTCGATAAGTGCAGTCTTAGAGGGCCAATTAACACATTTTTCCTTGAAGATGTTACTTTTCTAGGGGTAAAATTATCCACCAGTGGGTCGCACTGCAATAGTGTTGAAGGAAAAGAATATCTGCGTCGACCACACCAACCTGTGAGCTGCTCGTCAAGCCTGTAGGTGGTAGCTATCCGTGCAGCTGTGTACTGGTCAGGGTCCTCTCTGTGCTTGGTCAGGAACTCCAGCGCGTCCTTCAGCCGCAACTTCCCGTATGGCACCACCTGCCAAAATGGCAAGCTAATAACCTCTGCAGTTCGAAATATGGTTATTTTCTAGCTAGATCTAGCGAATTTCAAACTCGTCTAGCTAGAAAAAATGAGCTTCAGCAGAATGTTTAACCTGTTCCATGCAATGGGATTATGCACAGATCCTTCAAGAGTTTGGGCGATGCCGCTCCATGTCCATATTCAGTTGGTGCGTTTTTCTGCCATATCTAAGCAGCCCCTACAACAGATATCATATTGCCTCATTTTCATTAGATTTTGCATAGGAATTCAAACCAAATACTATAGGAGTAGAGGATGCAGTCACATAAGTAGCACAAATAATCACAAACAAAGTGTGAGCTAATTGACATCTCAAAAAAGAAATTAGCCAAACTAAACAGAAATTTATAGACACAAATCTGACATCAGTCAATTTTTAATTTCTTGGAAACATCCTCACCTATGATTTGTGCTCATAATTTCATAAACGCTTCATACTTGAATAACAAAGGGAAAAATGAGAGCAATTCTCTGAAAATAAACTCCAGAACTGTGTGATAAGCTTCCAAAAGGCAATTTTTCCATCAACTTATAGAAGTGGAGCAGCCTTAAAACTCTCCAGTGTTGATACTAACATCCTACACTCCAATAAAAAGAGTTTCTTCCTTGGAAAGAATATATTTTGTGGAACTGATGAAGCAAACCAAAACTCAAAAAAGAAAGCTCACTTGACAGTTTGCTTCATCACTTTGCTGTAGTAGGTTATTTTAGGTTTCATTGAGCTAAAGGTCTGAAATACATTCACTTTCTAATTAAAAGTCATTATTTTCCATGAGAAGAATATTTTACTCAAATCTACGCAGGAAAATTTAGATGGCAAGTTTCAATATTTCACAACTCAACTTTTTTGGATGTTCCATTCCTCAATATTTTATGAAATTTAATTTGAAAGGAGCAGCATTTGAATTTTTTTCAAAACTTCACAAAGTTATCAGAATTGTTGCAGCCTCTTCACCTTAGGATCGTGGTAGCCATACTGAGCTGGCTGCACAGGCGACCTGTTGGCGGGCAGTGGACGCTCTGGGCTACCCTTCGACACTGGCTGAATCGAACACAGAATTGAGTGTCAGCAAATTTGTCAGTGAAATCCAGAGTAAATAACATTTGAAGCCATAACAAGATTATTTCTACCCATCAAGTAAATTATCATTTCACAATTATTTGAATAAAAATTCATGTTATCAGCAATAGTTATATCCTAAATGTGTACTAATATTTAGAGCAATCATTAAATCTTCTACAATTTACATAATCAAAGCAAAAATACATTGAACATAACTAGTGAAACAATTTTAAAAATAATAAGATAAATAGGTTTCATGTGTACATCTTATTAACCTAACAAAGAAAAAACCCAATAAATACCTATTACCAATGAAACATAGCTTATATAAGCGATTGATCTATTACAAAAAATTGAAGATTATGCACAAAAACTGAAGCAACATTTCTAATAAGAATTATTGTACATGTAATAATTTGATGCAGAATTTTTACAAACAAGTAGTCATAAATAGAATTTGACTAAGGTATCTCAAAATTTTAGCCTTACACTAAAATTATTCTAAGTGTGAAATAATTATTATAAGTATCACATGCCCACTATGGCTCATGCAGTAACCTGTCATCCCCAACAAATGGTTACCTATATTTAAGTAACCATTTTCTCACGTTGAGTCAAGTACTCAAGCAACAGATTGGTCTTGACTGACCACAAAAATCCTTCAGCTTAAAGAATGAGCTGGGTAAAATTACCTGCTCAGGCGTTACGTCCTTAGATGTGACAAACACTCGCCGCAGATGGTTTTCCAGTTTCGGATTAAGGTTTTCTAACTCTCCTTTTATTTCAGGAGTTAGGTCTGTTGAAAAAATTTAATTGAAGTTATGAGTACCTATCATATTATCACTAACTCAACATTATGAAATCTATATATTTTACATGTTCACAGTAACTATATATACTTATGATTTTATACATTGCATTTTTCAGTACACATATATATTTAGATTATCAACTTTATTAAAATTATATATGAGGGCTAATAACTTTCAAAATCAGCTTAGAAGAAAACAAGAATTTTTTTTAGTAATTTCAGGATTGTTCTGCACTTGAATGTAATTTTGAAAATGATAAAATATTGCATGCAATACAATTATTGAAGCATAATATGACTAATACATGAAAAATAACAACTTACTTTTGATTGATTTTTCAATGAGGGAACTGGTAGAAGGATGGCGAGGCGAGGCGACCTCCTTGTGGTGAGTGACGGCTTTGATCGCTCGGTTCTCGAGGTTGTACTCTCGGAAAGGGCGGGTCAGGCGGTACCTCACTCTACCCAAAATATTGCCCATATTGTTTTTTAAAGCTGTTCAAGTTTGAGTTCACTAAACTTCACACAGTAATCACTGTGACACATAAATTGTTCACATGAGTTAGAGTTTCATCATGTATTGATCAGTTTATTGACAATTTGTAATGAGGGGAGCAATGACAAGAAGATTGAATACGTTTATTTTCTTGCATAGTTGGTACTTATTACATACATAGAAAATAAGACATATTTTACTGTTTTTGAATGGAGATATCTAGGTATACACTATGGACAGATTTATCAACCAAATGTTCACAAAAATCCTAAAGAACAAAGGTATACAGAAATCTCAAATCAAACATTTTTTTTTTAAATTGCATTACTGCTATATAATTCTCAATTTTGTAACAAATAGAAATATAATCTAAGATTTAATTTATCCAATAAAGAATTAACTTGACTACTTATCCATTTAAAAACACATCTACTCTAAAATCACTAATAGAAGTCAAATTATTTCACAGGTCTCTGTATTAATGCAGCTGTCATAATTATTTTACTCACTTAGAGAACTATGTTTTAGGTTATAATATCTCAAAATGATTTCTACCCAGGAAAATCATTTTTTGTGGCAAATTGTTTTAAAACTTTAAACAAAATACATTCAAACTCACAAGCACCTGATTGAATTTCATAAACATCCTAATATAATAAATCAATTATTATATTTTTAATGATAAATTCATTTATTTGCACAAATCTATGGAAAATTATTAAATTACACAACTAACAAAAGCATGTCACTCATTCTAGCATTAAAAATAAGGAAAATTTTGTACTATTTTTTACAAGTTACCAGTTACTGTAAGATTTGTACATGCAAATAATTTACCATCAAATGTAAAATAAGACAACACTGTGGTACTTGAAAGTTAGCGAAGAACAATTTTTGTGTGATGCAACTGCAAGAAATTAAATAATTAACTGAAACTTTGTCAGGCTGCCAGCTGGAAAGTCAGGGTTCAACACCCTGCTGGGACAAAGCTGAATTTTACACAACTTCAGAGTGTTTTTCTCAGAATAAAGAAGCTTAAACCTCAAATTCATGGATGGGATGTTACTCAGCACATGTTTTTCACAGTAATCTATCAATGTTAAGGAAACCTTTCTCATTTTAACCCCCAAAGAGACCATGTTTGTCCTACAAAGTACAAATACTAATCAAGTTGCTATCAGCACATTTTTAAAGTAAATAGGATATAATCTTAGGAAATCATGACAGAATATTAACTTAATTCAGTATTAACTTAATCATGACAGGGTTAATCTCCAGTAAGCCAAAGGGCTTACATTTTTTTGTCAAACAAATATGAGAAGAAATAAAAGTTGGTCATTGAAGACTTCAAACTATATAAATTTTTTCTAAAATCTTTACAAATCTTTTCCTCTAAGATAAGTAGTTTCTATGAACTGCAAATCAATGAGTCTTTAAAGTTGAACTCAATATAGTGATCTACTTTTTTCTCTTGAATGGAATAATAGGCTCTCTAAATTTATAAGCAAAGCTATTTCCTCAACAGATTACGGTGGAAATCCTGTTGTCAACTGTCAAGTAACATCCCACATGAAAATTTGAGGTTTGAACTTCTTCATCTAGGTTAAACACTTTGTGGTTTAATGAAAACCATTCAGGCCCCAGCTGGGAGTCAAGCCCTGACCTACTACAGTCCCAATATACCAGAGAATCATTATTTTAATCAAGTCAAGCCTCTTAAAACATTCACATTAGATATTAAAGGCATTCATTACACAAAACTTTTTGATGGATTTTATGGAGTATTTAATGAGGGTTGTAAAGATGTAATTAATTATTGAATGCAAAGAAATAATTTTCATTGCATTATATATAATTTCAAGTCAGATGCAAAGATTTATATTAAAAATTGATTATTTTAAAGTATTTTCTAATTAATCCAATAGTACACATCTTGCAGTTATCATAGTGATGCAGTACTTATTAATTAGAAAAATAAAATACTTCTTTCAATTTAAAAAACAAAATTTAAATTTTAAATAGAATGTAATTTAAGATGCCAAACAATGACTATTAGATAAGAAATAAAACTTAACACTTGAAGGCAGGTAGGTAAAGAAAAACTGTAATAAGATAAGTTTAATAATTTTTCCTTTTAATTTTCATATTTACAAAAAAAATTACACTTTGATAAATTAAATTATGCAACTAAATGATACATTTATGTATATCACATGGCTGTGAAGAATATTATTTCAGATATGACCAAAATGGAATTTCAAATCAGCACAAGTGCATTACACATCTCAAAAGATTTTAATATTCTTCATTACTTGACTATACCTACAACTACTAAATTGATGAGAGTGAGAGTACTTTACTGATTCGTGACCACAAGTACCTTGGTACTTTGAAAGCACATATAACATGTTATCCATGTTGTCTAAATAACATGAGAATGCATAGCACTAGATATTTAATTACTAAATATTAGATATTTAACAACATATGTGGAAAATAACTCTTAATATAGAACTACCGAGACCTCAATATAACATACGTCCTTGAACTTAACAGAAATAGGGCTGGTATATTTTGTCGGGGCCTGTATAATGACCGATTAAGTTCTGCAAGGAATCACACGTCGTAAAAACAGGTTGGATCCCCTCGCCCTGATGGCAGGGAACCAGCTTCATCAAAAAACTCTCACGATTATTACTCCGTGACATATCCTACAATTTCCGAACCAAGTTGAACTGCGAAATACAGTTCAACAAGAAAATGCCCTCGTGCTTTGGGTGTCTACAAAGTACAAGCAGCAACCACAACGCAGTCACCGGGCTAACTCTGCCACAGACCACATACATAATTGATCTGTGACTCTGCTTCGATTTTAGCCGCGTTGCCGGAACAGTCAACACCGTACTTTGAGACCAATACCTGAAAGATGGAAATGCCGGTCATAGGAAAACCGTAACCGCCATCAAAATATGCACTTAAAAGTGTTGATTACTGTAAAATAATGCACCCTAGAGTTTCCTTACACATTTTAGGACAAAAAATACCATTTTAAGGCATTTTATTAATAATCCCTCCAAAACCGTATGCATTACACGTTTCCAGCTGTGAGTCTGACACGGTACCAGTACGCCCCGGAGCCCACGCTTCTCCAGAACTCATCCAAGACTTCCCGTTTAACGTCAAAATACACTCTAAGCTGAGTAAAAACGTCTTTTTTTACTACCTCTTAAGCACAACCCAATCCCAATCCTGACTAAGGTTTAGGGTTAACTACTCGTCCGATACGGTATGAAAGTGCTTTTTCTATGGTATTGGGAAATGGGCAAACAATATTCACAACGCACTTTTAAATTGTAACTTTTTATTTTTAAAGTCCAAAATTTTACTTGTTCTTCGGCTTAGGTCTTCTTTTAACGTGTTATCCAGTAATTAAGAATAATTTGAATATGATACATTGACAAAATAAAACTAATCATGGCATTGGCTAATAAAACGACTTGAAACCATCACTCTTATTTTTTATTGGAAACAAAATCTGTTACCTTACGGGCAGCTAAGAATAAGTAAAATGTTGATATGTATAACACAATTAATTGTTTTACAACCAAATCTGTTGATCCACGGGCGAATAAGAATATATGCCTTACAACAAAATGTATTGCCTTATGACAAATTCTATTTCCCCACGGGTAATTAAGAATAACAAAATACTATGAATAAAAGAGCAAGTCAAGCCACGTTCATTGTTAAAATGTATTCCGATAAAAGCTTCCTTTAGATTACATTTTAGCAGAGGTGGGCAGCGCTACTTTGAAATGTAGCGGCCGCTACATTTCAAAGTAGCGCTGCCAAGCTCTGCATTTTAGAGATCACCGTGACTGGCTGAGCTCATTTATTCACATTGAGATTACTTCGCCTGTCGGGTGAAGTGTTGCCTTCGAGTGCAATCAGGTGTTTGAACTTAATATCGATGTTCGAGTAATTATATGTTAACATGAAATTCGAATGCAATACTTCATTCTAACAAGCCAATATATAATACATAAAATCAGCTACGTTTTAGATGCTTAAAGAAGACCATGCACAAGTATGTTAGTCATTGAATATTTACTCATGGCAAACATCTTCGCATACGGAAAAAATATTTTTATTTATACGAATGTATTGAAACGATACAATTAATGATAGTGAATTCATGGGTCTTGAACCTTCCTAACATAGCACGATAAAGAAGTTCCAACAAATATTCACCATTGCTAGAAAAACTGCAAGACGCTGTTTTTCATTATTTTCATCTCATATGCAGCAGGAAATTTCAAACGCTTTATAAGCCTACCTCAAGATATAGGTTAACTAATACAGAGGAGCACCCCAACACTTGAATAGAGAATGACAGCCACAAGTCAATCAGAAGTCTGGTACGAATTGAGACCCTCATGAATTAGTGATGAAGCGCACACATTCCTGAATTCATATTTAAGACCAGCGGAGGCACCCCGCCAAAATAGCGGGACAAATGATGTTAATTTCGATGGCCTTTTAGTTACGGTAACTCTGACATGAAATAATATGATTTTCAGTATCACTGATACGGACTGTCTTAGCTTAGCTTTTTTGACTCGTGAGTTTCGACATTCTATCAGACTTTCCTGAAATGGAAACTTTACTCTGGAAAAATAAATGGGAATATTACCCTAGTATATACGGTACGGCTGATGTATATTCAGCTGAAAACCACATGGATACTTTATACTTGTTTTGGACACCTAGCGACAGGAAAATTTAATTTCCAAAGTTGAAACAACGCGGATTGAAAATTTTCGAAAAAATAAGCACGGAAGTAGATGCTTTTTTGTATGGAAGAAGAAAAATAAGTGTAAGCTGAAGCGCCTCTGGACTGTTCTCTATGTCTCACGTAGAATGATGTCTTCAGCGATTAAATAGTCTAAGAATATCTACAGCTAGAATATTTTAGCTGATGCTACGCTTGTAGTAATAATTTCTTGGGTGTTATGAACTTTTTGGGGATCTTCGCAGCGCGAGTGATAGCGTGCCTGCCATCGAAATGAAAAGTTTTATTTCGATACCAAGGGGTGGGCCCTTGCCTGGACCAACAGGGTCCACCCACAGCACAGTTCTGGAACTGAATAAATTGCCTTAAATTGCTCGAAATTAGCATCTCTAGGCGTCCTGCTCTGACACTCCGCATTAGGGCCAGGACCTTCAGTTTACAGTTAGTGTGACTTGCATGCAAAATTATTTGAATGCTGATCAAGTTAAAAATTAGGTAAATTCAAAATACATAGCTTTCCGGTATTGTAGTTTTTTATTTGTACGCGCAAACATCGTGACATATCTCTTAAAGTTGCCATTTTCCTAAAAGAACGATAAAAGAAAGAAAAATCGGTTTTCCCTAAATCAGTCACATACAGAGCATGGTACAGTCGAGTTTTTATTCAGCTAGACTTAGTCGTAACTACAATAGCCTTAAAACTCAAAATGTGGAAGTCGTGTGGAGACCTCTAGTTAAGATTCAGCGCTAAAAGCCAAAAGTTAAATATTACGTAAAATCACCGAGTGATTCTTCATGCACCAATTTCAAAATTAAAAAACTACGGTTGAAAGACCCTCATGTGTAACCTTGATTTTCTTATTCCACTACAGAATAACAGCCCAGTGTTGCTTGTTTGCTTGCTTGGTCCGTCCGTCTCTCTCTCACACACTTCAGGATTTACACAGGAGACAATTCCCGGGTCCGTATTCCTAAACTAATGGCGAGACTGTCAGAGAAGGCAGTCCGTATCAGAGATACTACAAATAACATTATTTCCTGTCAGAGTTAACGTAAATAAGAGGGCATCTTAAGAAGTTAACGTCATTTGTCCCGCCATTTTTGGCGGGACCCGTCCACTAGTACATAAGCTAGGTTCACGAGTGTTTGTCAGGCTGCTGTACGTGGCTCTGTGTCAGGCAGTAAATCTCAGGCTTTTTGCCCCAGCGTCAGCAAATGTTCTAATAAATAAGAAACCATAAAAGGATAACAAAAGGTTAGATCGTAAAAGAATAACAAAAAGTTGAACGTGTAACGAATTATGGAGAGAGCGATATCTATAATTTAAATTAGAGTTGTTGTACGAAAAAGCAAATACGAAATTGTGCATCTAGTTCTTGTGAAACATATAATGACGGTTTGGTGTGAGCTTACACTTGTACTGCACAAGCTTGTGATGATAGAGAAAAGAGAAAAAATTCATTCTAAAAATGAGTGATACATGTGGCCGGTGGTACGGTGAATCTCTTGGCAAAAACTGAATAAGAATACAAGGCGATGATCAAAGATGTAAATCTCATGAATACTTAATTTGGTAGGTGATCGCCTCAGCCCGGTGTGCAGCGATGGATATTCGACGGAGTTCAAATTAGTGAACAAATTCGTTGAAAACTTCGTCAAGCATGGTAAAATCGGGCGTCATACAACAAGGCACAGCTTAAAATGAGAACGTAACGCTGGACATGCCTCTAAAATGTACGTAGAATGAAGTATCGATGATTTAGAGCTCAGCTGCGGTGCATGAAAAGAAAAAAAGAAAATCTTTTATGAAATAACTGTAGTTTCACTAATCGCAATTTTGGTGAAATATTATGAACTTTGCAAAGCTTAATACTGATACTTTTTGAAACAGATACTGTTAAAAAATGACTCGCAAACGACGGTGCATTTGGACGTCATACCCATTGAACACAATGAGGTATGTATTGAGGTTTTAAAATTGAGGTGTGTCGTGTCAAATCTTCGGAGGTTCTACATCCCTTAGCTCTTGCATTACGACGTTAACTCACCTTCTCGCAATAGCTTTACACTCGTACTGTGAAAGCAAGTTTAAACCACAGTTAAGAAATTACTCGTACACAAGAAAATAAAACACGGATTCTGAAACACCGGTTTGTAAATTTCAGTTTATGCTCGTAACGTCAACATCTGAAAGGTACCAGACGCTAAAATTTAATTTCGCCGCTCAATGAGGAAATTTACACATATATTCTCACATACATAAGTAAATATCTCAGAAAAAGCTTACAATTTTAATTTCCTAAGTAGGTATATATACAGGATGTCGCAGAAGTAACTGACCCTTGCGTTGATGAGTAAATAGGATACCAAATTGTAAGGCGTCCTATTAAACTGTGGTATCAAAATTAAAAGAGTCACCTACTTCTGCACCTTATAATTAAGTATCCTATTTACTCATCAACACAAGAGTCAGTTACTTCTGAGGCACCCTGTACAAGTGAGTTATTGAGAGGTACAAAATGTCGAGATACGTTTTCCTTCAAAGTACTTTAACAACTGGAAACACTTTATACACAGAGAAAGATCGTCCCACAGCAAGGCTCCTGAGATTGACAGAGCTTTTTGCCCTGCTTCAGATGAACGATAGCTCACCAAAATATAATTTTTCCCTTTTTGCTTTTTGCTTACAGGTTTGGGAGGAAGGAATTTTACAATTTTTGTATTACTCCGAGGGAGGCACGTATGAAAAGGGCAAAACATATCGAATTTTACGAATGAGAAATCTTTGTGGTATGACGGTCCAGCTCAGTTTCTGTAGGAGGGAGGTTGCGTGGTGACAATTCTTAGAATTTCCGTTTCAAACAACCTAGGTAGTGAAATTTTTGCATTTCTGTAACTCTTTCAGAAGACATCAAGGTATATCTTCCCCCACCAAATTACAGTAACCGAAGCGTGATTACACTATATAGAGATTGGATGGCTAACAATCAGGCTTTCTCTTCCAGCCTATTCTTTCCGCGATGAAGAAACATTCCGGTTCCATTTATTATATTTCATGTTTAAATTTAAAAGTCATACATTAATCAAACTATACGCCTAGAATTTCTACATCATATAATGGCTTTTTTACTTCGTTCCCAAGAGTTAGAGTAAGTTTAGGTAGCTTTTTATCATATTGGAAGAGCCGAAAATGGTGCATTGCCTTTTAGTTGCGTTGAGTTTGATGCGAATTTGGTCATACGTACCAGAATTTTGAGCTATTCGAAAGACCTTCAACGAGTGCTTTCGTTTTTAGTAGTTTCAGCGGAGTACTTGTTACAGCAATTTGAACATCATCGGCATACACCGCATTCGCGTGTCTGGTGGCATTGATGGCAAGTCTGGGCGAAATGCAGTCTGTGGAGACCATTTCATACGCTGCCAAAATGAAAGTTCTAAATGCTTTTTCTGCAATTTTCATGATATATTATGCTCTCGGTGCAAGTTGTTCTTTCATTGCGGTGTCATATTAAGACCCTCCACTCTACGTTGTATCCTGTTATTTTCAGAGCTGGGCAGCGCTACTTTGAAATGTAGCGGCCGCTACTGCTACCGCTACATGCTCTAAATGTAGCGGGCGCTACCGCTACCGCTACACCCACTAGATTGTAGCGCCGCTACCGCTACATGTAGCGCGCTACTGCCCACCTCCGGTAACAACTAACATGTTGACACTAGTAACAGGCTGAGGTTGACAACATTACACCGAAATCTTTCGTACAGTTTTATTCTGTAATTTATATTATGTATGTATCATGCTGGTTTTTAAATAATATTTAATACTATTAAGTAAAATCTAAAGGCTTTATCTAAAAATGTAGCGGTAGCGCTGTAGCGGCAAAACCTCGTATCGCTACTTAAATATGTAGCGGGCGCTACCGCTACCGCTACACCCACTAGATTGTAGCGCCGCTACCGCTACCGCTACATGTAGCGCTCTACTGCCCACCTCTGGTTACTTTTAACATAAGAAATTGAGCCATACCGTACGGGCGTTGTTTCACATGTGCTTGTAATCCCAATATTTAAAGTGTCTGGGATATACAATATTACTAGCTTACGTTTAGTAGTATGTAGGCTTACAATATATCATTACTAATAATATCAGTAATTTACAATAATCTATGTTTGTATTTAGCAGTGCATGGACACGAAACGTCACGTCCACAATCCTACTACTCGTCAATCACATCGTCGTGCAGTAATTAAGTATTATGACTCACGTGAGTGATAAGAGCGTCTTTAATTAGAACGTCAATGCCCAAATAAGGTAATGCTTCACCACTAACAGATGAGATGAACAAATAAATCAATAGCTTGTTCGACGACTTAAATTATTAATCCAGCCGCACGCATCTTTTACTACAGGTTCTCAATCTACGCAGGCACACGGCATTGTAAGTTTATATTGATAACGATAGAGACTACTGCACCGGGGCAGTCAAGTTAGCATATCACGAAGCGTCGCGATGTAAGTCTGGGCCATCTGCAGAGACTCGTACTTGGAAAACTTTTCTTTATCCTTGAGTTGCGGCAGAACAGACCTCAACCTGTCAAAGGCTCCGTTCAAGCCGTCCACTCGCCGTCGCTCTCGGGCGTTCGCTGCCAGACGCCTCTTGCGCTGAAGGTCCTCGGAGGCCCGCCCACGGTTTCTGCAGCGGTTGTGCAGTCTCAGGGGCGACTTCGTTTTGGCGAGAATGGATTTGTGACTCGTCACCATCGACTTGACGTTCGATCCTGACTGTTTTGGAGTAGCATCCATGTCCGTGTTGCCCAAAACCTCTCGTGCGTAGAGAAAAAAGGATTCTGAAGATCGACTAACGTCTGCCTCGGATGAATTTGCACTATTCGGTCCTAATTTGGTGACCACGGGCGCAAATTGAAGTGTGTTATTTCGGTCCAAACTTAAATAGGGCACCAAGATGAGAAATTCGCTGGGCGATTTGCTTGCACCTGATGGAGTACATGGTGAACTGATCGCCTGTTTTGCACCCCGTTCCTTCCAGCTCGATGTATGAGTCCAGAGTATTCTCGTCAAAGGGGACTGTGAACCACGCTGGTGAACCTCATCAGTTGGAGAAGACACGATTTCAGTCGCTGTCATAAATGTATCGGTAACATGCTCATGAATTTTACCGTTCATGTTGATGAGAAGAATGAAGTCAAAGACGGAGGTCATATCATCTCTTTCCACTTTTCCCATGAAGATGTTTATTTTTTAAATGCCGCGAGTTTCGATTCTGCAAAAGTAAACTCATCATAACACAGCAAACTTGGTTGCATTATGTATGATTCACTCAAAGAACGCCCTCATGGGCTCTGTGAAGCCATCAGCTGAGACGCTTGTCGCACCTAACACGGCATCTTCTACGCTACTGACACGCGCGTAGTCATGGCAGTCCTTTTATGTAGGCTCAGCAGCAACCGCAAGTAGGCGGAGGTTAGCGCTGGTCAACTGTAGCCCGTGCCATACAAAGCATTCATACACTCATGTTATCTTAAGTACATGGTATCATTTGCTTTCCTAATGCTTAACCGACATAATCAAATTATCCCTAAAAAGGCTTTCCGAGAATTGGAAGGGTGAATGAATGTGGGAAGATTCAATTTCTGCAATCAAAGGGCTGGAATGTACTCCATATACTGTATGCATGAATTCCCTTTCGTTATTTATTTGCGAAATCCTAATTGCAGTTTCATGATTTTTCTAACTCAAAGTAAGAAATGACTCAAGGAAAAGAGCTTTAAATCTCAACTATTTCAAGAGTACATGAATGCATTTTTGAGCCCTATTCAAATATTGTGTGTTCTTGCTAGTTATATTAACTCGTCACTAGTTCCATTCCTCATTAAAATGGTTATTAAAGAATAAAGGACTCATCCGAACCCTTGTGTAGTTGTCCATGTACAAAGACCAATATGACACACACATTAATTTATTGCTGTACGACAACTATTACAGTGAAGAAATACACTCATTACACATTCGCATTTATAAAGCATTACATTAAAGCTACATGGCAGTCAGCCCCATGAGTTCGGACATTGGAAGTGCGTAAGGGGTATCCTTCTAATTTACCAATATTTGAAACCTCTAAATAATTGTGCCCTTATATCACATGTAGAGCAGCGATTCTTAGCGCCAGCAGGCGACCGCGAGAACCTGTTCAGGGGGCTACACGTGTCTTTATATATGCAAATGGATACCGTGGCCAACGACTCTGTCTCAGCGGTCAATGGGCTAAATAAATGAATATTATTAGGCCATGTTCTGTCATATTGACACGAGCAATTTACATGAGCAAGAGATACGCAATTCGTTGGAGTAGAATACTTGAGCACCCCTCCGGAATATATACAGACTTCGTAAGACGTGTGTGCACGCACTGGAGAGTTGTGTAAGGGGACCGTCTTGAATGGGTTCATCAAACGGTGAGTTGCATTATCATTTCTTGATTAATCAAAGAAAAGGTTTGATAGGTCGTGTATTGGTTCACCCAACAGGAAGCTTAAAAACAATTGATGAGTTTGTCGAAGATGTTGTTTGATTAACAATTGTATTCGTTCGAGGAGTTTGGTGATCAAATATTTGAGTTGATCAAGCAAGTAATTTGATGAATAATTAAACGGGCTTGTCAAACAAGGAGTTTGACCAACAAATAAATACATGGCTTTACCCAACAATAGGTATTCAAACCATGTAATGACTGTATGATATGTGTAACTTTAAAGTACAATGGGATAAAAATTAATGAATGAACTTTGTTGCTATATGGAAGCTCATTTTCGACTTATTGCATCACTTAATTTCCTGATTGTAATATTCTGCTCACAGTAGTGTATGTCAGTGGATCAATTAAATAGCCTCTGAAATAATTACATATTTCTTTTTTTTGCTGTTCAGTGATTGTTCAGTTATTGCTGCGTAGTTGTTGCTTAGTTATTGCTGTTTAGTTGTTGCTTAGTTATTGCTGTTTAGTTGTTGCTTAGTTATTGCTGTTTGGTTGTTGCTTAGTTATTGCTGTTTGGTTGTTGCTTAATTATTGCTGTTTGATTGTTACTTAAGTATTGCTGTTTGTTTGTTGCTCAGTTATTGCCATTTGGCTGTTACTAAGTTATTTCTGTTTGGTTGTTGCTCAGTCATTGCTGCTTCGTTGTGGTTAGTTATTTTTTTTTTGCTTGGTTATTGGTGTTTGTTATTATTAGTTATTAGGACGTTGCATATACATATCAAGCAAATATGTAGAGGGATCTGAGGGTAACCAAAAATTCAATATACTATTTTAAACATCCATTGCAACGATTATTGTATCAACAATTTTCTACCTTCTATCTCCGGTCACTTACAACCATATTCAAGGACGCGAGATGTTTGCAAGGGAGGCGGGCACTCAAGCGTTGTGGGCCTGGCTACTGAAGCGTTAGAAACTCTATTCTACTACTACTACTATGTACTACTACTAGTACTTCTACTACTACTACTACTACTAGTACTATACGCACTGCCTGTTAAAATACGCGTCATGTACGAGCGAAAGTGCCCGAACTCTCGCTCAGGAACTTGTAGCAGCATACAAGGGCGTATGAATTTCAACTCAATCGTCTGAACGACAACGCACATTTGCGGGATTGAATTCCTTAAAAGTTGTGCGCTTGCAGGAGCTCAGCTCGTCCTTCAAATCACTTATGAAGACGCGAAGTCCGGGACTCTATGAATACATTGACCAGAATAAAGCGTGCTCTAGATGACCCACCGATAGTGCTTCTGTGTCTCCTGTGTACATTTATAAAAGCACTGCTCTGAACATGGGGTAATGAGGTTATTTTTATTTATGCGCGCTGTAGGTTGCGCATAAGCATACAACATGGCGCAGGCTCGCAATCGAATGCTGTATTTGCGCTACTTAACTGGCGATGGGAACGTCCTTCGTGAGGCGTCCCTGAACAGTTCCCAATTTAGTCCGTTTCGGAGACCAATTGAGAGATCTCTGCCTGCCTGGACTACGGCGCATTGCCTCCATCAGATAAGGGCTGTGATTTGAATTGAAGATCTAATCGGAATTTATTTCAGTTCTTACACTAACCTAGTTTCATGTCGCACGTAAGAAGAAGATGTTTCATTTTAAGAGAGTATTTGAGAAATGATCAACTCTACGCCTGATGAACATTAGCGTATGTTCTGCACTCCAGTTTCGTAAAGATTGAGTTGTTAATTTTATCTTTAGTTAAATTTTCCCGTAAAATTTTTATATACTACACCTCTATTTATTTTTTGAAAAGTCGATTTCTCATTGTGTTTAAATTTAGTAAAGCATAAACTTTTACTGTTCAGAGACACCATCATTTACGGTTGAATTATTTTACCGGTATATGTTGAAACATCATCGGTACTATTCAGTAGCAATGTTTCGTAATATTTCTCAAGATCAAGAAATATAAACTATTGCTATTTTAACGTGCCAAAACTCTTTCTTAAATATCAATGTTTCATTTTATTTATTTAGTCACTTGTCCTACTCTACGCAGTCGTGTTACGGCACGTCTTCCATGCTTTATTTCCAATTTTAGCGCGTACGAAGAAGTAGTCTACGTAGTTGCACGAGAATTTAAGTTTTGGCCACCATCATCAGGTCGCAGTGAGCGATCGGCTGCCAAATTAGAGGCATGAGTTTACAGTATCAAAGTAATTTGCATTTTTTATTACAGCACCGTATTTTTATTCACTAAAAAGCCATTCGCCAAATAACGCCTGTCACGCATGTCGGAACAAACTATGTTCTTTTTCTTTCAAGCGACCCAAGCTAATTTGTGCGGTACGCTAGGGCAGTCTGCATGGTGCCGGCGGCATGCGCTGTGCCAGCACTACATGGTGCCGGCGGCATGCGCTGTGCCAGCACTACATGGTGCCGGCAGCATGCGCTGTGCCAGCACTACAGGCAACATACGTCAAGTTGCAACGCACCTCAACGCAAATGATCGATGCTTCTTCAGTTGTTCAACTCTTCCTCACTAATTTCTAACTTATCTCTCGACTGTAATGTTCTAATTCTATCAGGTATCTAGAAAGGATCACGCTATGTTTTTGGTTAATATTTTTCTTAACGAGCTAATCACTCTTTCGAGCCCACCGGCAGGCAGGTAAATTGAGAATTAGAACTATATATGTGTCAACATGACGTCCACGCTTATTTTTGAGGCTGTTGTCTCACTCATCGAAAAACCGATTCGTACCATACTTTGTATGTAATTGATTTATGAATAAACCAGTTTGTACCATACTTTGTACGTAATTGATTTAAGAATAAACCAGTTCTTTATTCGTTCTTTCCTTCTTTTTCAACTGGAATTTTCAAATTTTCAGTTGATACTCATAGATAAGATGCAAACGTGGGAAATATTTATTTAGATTGATTTATTTTTTACGAACAAAGTGGTAGTACAGTAGGATATACCGCGCTAGTATAGTAGGATATACTGTGCTAGTACAGTAGGATATACCGTGCTAGTATAGTAGGATATACCGTGCTAGTATAGTAGGCTATACCGTGCTAGTACAGTAGGATATACCGTGCAAGTATAGTAGGATATACCGTGCTAGTACAGTAGGATATACCGTGCAAGTATAGTAGGATATACCGTGCTAGTATAGTAGAATATACAAGTGCAGTAATAGTCCATCTTCTACATAAATTATGGTGCACATGGCAAAAGGTTTCTGTAGAAGCTCTTATTAATTACGTCACAACCTAATAGAACCATCTGAACGGATGCAAAACTTCAAGTGTTCTTCTTTAATATCTATGATAATGATGTCTACAAGCGATTAGCGAGCGACATAAAAACAAAACAGAACCGTAATTGTTGATAGAATTGTACTTGCTACTCTATCTAGAAGCCAGGCTTGTTGATTTTTTACCTAGAAATCATGCTTGTTGATTCTTTATCTAGAAATCTTGTTTGTTGATTTTCTGTCAAAGATAGCTCGCGTTTCATGTGTTTCAACCCAAATTTTCTCTTCCGGCATTGCCTTATCCATAATTCAAAGTGGCTTCAAACTTTTATACTACAGGTTCTGTTTTTAGTGTCGAGTGCATGTGAGCTAATTATGTTATACTAACATTACCTATATATACTGTGCCCTTGTTATTCACACAACTAAACGTAACGTCTATCCTGAAACAACTGCATTACTCATGCTTTTTTATTCAAGGTAATGAATAGTCTACGTAAAAGCTCGATCATCAGTTTCTTCGTTCTCGAAATCTTCTTGCACGTAATCTATTTTTTGTCCACCTAAAAATTGAGGTTCCAGTAAGTTATAAGATAGTACAAACTTATGTATTCGTGCTTGTTCGAAATCAAGTCATCATACAAGAAGTCGCTTTCTAATGAGCTAACACTTTACTCTAGGATACTATGCAACACTTCACCCTCTCAGAAGGCGTAGGATAACCTAAGGATTAGGTAATTTTGTCTATCGTATGCTAAAGGGAGTAGCCTCCCCCCGGGGGGAGATGGAAGAGGACAGTGTTGGGTTACCTCAGCTGTGGATAGGCCTTCGGGACTCTTATCTTTTATAACCCTTTTGCTTAGCTAATTTTCAGGTCTTCTTCCATACTTTTTCGTTGTCTTTTCTCCCTTTTCATACATAACTTCCTCTTTTGTCATACAGAGCTTCCTGCGTGGGGGCTCCGTGGCACACCGGTTAATGTGACTCGCAGCTGGGAAGTTAGGGTTCGACTCCCGGCTTAAATAATGATTTTCACAGAACCACGGAGTGCTTCCTTTGGGAATGGAAGTTTAAACCTCACATCCCTCACGCCTCAGTAGCTGTAAGATGTTGAAACCCCACCGGTAAAATGAGTTGGCATTGATAAAAATGTGTGGGAAACCCCATTGGTAAAATGTGTTGGCATTGATAAAAATGTGTGGGGAAACCCCAATTGTAAAATGTGTTGGCATTGATAAAAATGTGTGGGACCCG
Source organism: Orchestia grillus (assembly GCA_014899125.1). Taxonomy (NCBI): domain Eukaryota; kingdom Metazoa; phylum Arthropoda; class Malacostraca; order Amphipoda; family Talitridae; genus Orchestia; species Orchestia grillus. Next base: position 22,881 of record VOMN01095923.1, read on the forward strand.
ATGCCAACACATTGGGCTTAGGTTCCTCGTTCTCTTTAATTCATACGAAATGGTCCCTTCTCTTCGCTGTCTTTGAATCACGTTTCATGTAGAGAAGGAGCTTTAAACTGACCAACACTAAGATCAAATTATCCAACACTTCTGTCTCCAATACCCCTGGCTTACTCTGTGATGTTGGCTACCACATCAACCATCCTGCACCAGGCTCGCTCTCTGATGGGGGTCAGAACTTGAGACCCGCGTAACCCCAAAGCCTCAGCGGCACCAGATTGCTCTAGTGCTCCACTATGGACACCCTGTCGTTGGGGGTAGGCTCCACACGTGGCACAGCGGGTTGTAGCTCCTGTCTGCGAAGAAGTCCCCTATGCTGTATTCACCAGGGTCGTGATTCCACATCATCCCTACGGAGCCCGAGGGATCCGGCTGTAGCTTGTGCCAGTCCCCGGTCGCGTACGGTCCCGGATCTCGCATGTTCGAGGGCCACGTCCATACTCCATTTAACTTGCGGAGACCGAGGAGGATCCGGGGATTGCCACCTGAATGAAATAAGTTCCACAACACCATTAAAAGTTTTACAAATGCAAGTACTCACCTATAATAGTCAGGAAAGTATGGTACACTTTACCTTCGCACCACAACTCGCTAAAAAAGATAAATTGAGTGTTGTAACTCATTACCTATTTTTTACCTATCACGACCTGACGCCTCAGCCAGTAGAACAGCTTTATTCAGCATGCGGTGGTGGATTAACGTTGAAGCCAGCGTATATGATTGGTCAAAACGGCATCGTTCAGCGAGCAATCAGCGAATAGCCGGAAATAAATCAAGTGCCCGCAGACTCTAAGAATGATGAAACAAAGAGCAAGAGAGGGCAGAAAAAGACAGAGGGTGTCTTTTAACACCCGAATTTGAAAATGAGTATATTGAGACACCCGAACTTTCACAGGGTGTCCCAAAAGTATCTGACCCTTGCGTTGATGAGTCAATAGGAAACCAAATTGTAAGGCGCAGAAGTACCTGACCCTTATAATTTGGATACCACATTTAAATAGGACACCTCACAATTTGGTATCCTATTTACTCATCAACGCAAGGGTCAGTTACTTCTGAGACACCCTGTACCATCAGCGTCTAGGTACATCCCTCAAGTTTTACAGCTGCACCCTACCTCACTACTACTCTCAGTTACCTCATCACACTCAGGCCTAGTCGGCTAGTGCAGCAGGGCTAGTGCCTACCGGACTAGAGCTCTCAGTGTCTTTTTCTCTGAGATTCTCAGTCAACTTACGGCACCACCACACTGGATCGGATTTCAAATACTTCTTCATTTCCATTAGTCTTGTTAAAATTTCATAAGCATGATCATGGAAGAGGAGGAAGTATTCGTAACGTGGTCTATTGTCGCGGCACCACAGGCTCGCTGGACCAACTCCAACACAACGACTGGCCTTCACAAATGTCAGACGCGCCAGATGTTCGCTCCCCAAACTTTCCGTTTATGTTAATTTCCATATTATTAACTCGCTTTAGCAGCAGGCAGAATTTTATACTAGGATAACCTTAAATCAATGTTCGTATCTGTGATACGTGCCGGTGTTAGATTTGGCACGGCTCGCAATGAATCAAAAAGGAATTATAAAAAGAAGAAAAAGTGGCAACAAAAAAGGAACGAATTTCAAGAATGATTGGAATTTTCAAAAATCAAAGACGTTCCAGAAGAAAAATCTTGTCTTCAACCCTCGCTCACCGAAACTACTGCTGACAGCTCTAACCATTTCGTCATAGCAAACACAAGATAAAGCAAACCGCTCTCTTTTGAAAATTATCCATAAATAATTTGTCTCGTGTATCATAGTCACAATATAGAAATACTTGGATCTTTTCTCCTGTGCTTCATTATCAAGTCGGATCGATTTCAATCCCCTCACACACTCATTCCAAACTAGGTGAGCTCTAAGAAAGATAACCATTAAAAGGAAAAAGGTTATTCAAATCTAGCTTGGAGAAAAGAGACCTCTGATCGGGTGGGACGCTACAGAAGCCTCCAGTGTCACAGCAGGGTGCCATCCTATGGCAGAGGCGCGCACGGTGCTGAGGGTTTCAGGCTGGACTGCTGCAGTTCTACCATACGTAAATTAGTGACTCTAAAATGGTCATACATTGTATGAACGATTAGTTCATGAGGACTATGAAAAAGAATTTCCAGACCTATGCCTCTGGAACTCTACGTACAGTATGTCCCCAAAAATATACTCATTTTCAAATTATTATAATTCAAAAACTAATGAGTATATTTTTGTTCTGTAAAGACCATTTTCATAATTAAATCTTTCTAAGTAAATGTTTTAAATTTAGTTGAATTTCCTTAAATTAAATTAACTTTAGTAATCACTAGACTACTCATGACCAGTTGGGTCAAAAACAATTTATCAAAATCAAACCGTATCCAGAAATATATCCTTTGCAGTTAATTCGGTATCCACAAACGAAGAGTATAAATTTTGAATATCTCAGACCCGACAGACAAACGTGTGCATGGTTTCAAGCAAGCAAACAAGCAAGACGACCAGAGTTTTAGTACCATACTAGATTTTAGTGACAGTAGTCAAAAACATATTTGTGCAAATAAGTTAAATTATTATTAAACAGATATGAATAAAACAATGTAGTAATAAATATTCATTCCGTGATAAAAACATGCATTTGAAATAAAAAAAAACAGAAGCCAATTTTCATTCTCCACAATTATCTTGATTATCCTTTTCCTTCCCCTTGGCCCCCATTCCTATCACTGCAAATCTCGGCTCTTGTTCTCATGTTCCCATTGCCCTTTTGATGCGGTCTGGGTTAGCCTTCAAGTTGCCAACTCCAATTGTGATACACCTTCGTGTCATCCAAACTTATTGGAGGTGTTGCATAAACCTTGTTTTTTAAATGTCCCTGCATGAAATAATCGTACGGTGTTAAGTCACTTAACTTCTTTGCGCAAACATATTTTTGACTTCTGTCACTAAAATTATTATTAAAGTTGATTTAATTAATGGTAATTAAATGAAATTTAAGACATTTATTTAAGAAGATTTAATAATGAATATGGTTTTATAGAACAAAAATATATTGATTCAGTTTTTAATTATAATAATTTGAAAATGGGTATAGTTTTTTGGGCCATACTTTATTTTTGCCTCTTATACAACTATGTGGGGATAACGCACTGCGTAGTTACATACCTTCCAACAGTTGGATTAATTCAGACATATCAATTATCACTACTATGTGTGAATAATGTTTTTCTTGGCTATTATGTTTTACCTCCTAACTTCTTTCACTGTAAAACAACAGGAAATGTCAATTGTTTCTTTGAAACTTGCCTTTTAGATTATATTTGCATTATATTCATCACTGGTGTTGTGTTGAAGAAAGGCAAATTAGAAAATTCATTAACCTAACCACAGAAGTAAAGTTATAGCATGATCTTTTTTTGTCTAGCTAGAAAGAAATGGTAAACTATGGTTTCAAATGTTATGTACAACATATTTACCCTGTATTTCTAGGCAGTCGAATT
>VOMN01095933.1:0-23581 GCA_014899125.1 Orchestia grillus
TGCGTCCCACAGATTTTGTGTGGGAGTTCTGGGGCGCAACTGGCACCTACTCCACATTTGTGACGTCGCAGTACCTACGCTTCACCAGTTACTTGCGGCCTCGAGTGAACTCTCCCGCTTTCATCAGTGGCGCAATGATTTTCATATCACTTGTTATGCAAGCGAGCCTAATGTTTTCTATTATTCCAAAGGGAGTGAAAGGGTTAAAGAAAGGGGTTGGATCAATTCTTCTGAAATTTTGTACAGAGATGGGACAAATGTTAAGAAACTGCGAGCGACTTTCTATTGTTTGTAAGTTTAATAGTTTCTGAATTACAGCCCTTGAAAATTGGATATCGTTTTTTTGGGACACTCTGTATAAAGTTTTTAAAGACTTTTTGCCCTCTAATTACTGAGTGTGCAATTTTTCAATGCAACGAATGATTACATTTTTAATTCAGCAAAAACAAATTGTGGCATTTTTAAAAATAGTTCGTAGTGATAAATATGTTAGTTGAATTTAATACTTATATGTAACTAAGAAATCATCATCATGAAACCGAGCCCCAAATGATGCGCTCTGTAATCGAATCTTGACAACTAATACGGCAAATGTTGCACTTTCTTAAGGCCTTGTACACTTCAGGTTTCCGATGCAATTTTTCGATCTATTTTGCGATCGAAATGCGTCGACAAAGACATCATCTGTACACGGTTCAGCTATGGATAGTCCAGCAGCTCGTTCAAACGATGTTGCTCGATGCATCAATCTGCTAAGACAAGGGTGCATTTTCAGTGAGCTTTGAGTGGGCACACACCATCAGCAGTCTATTCTAAGAAACTGATTCAGAACTCGAAAGAAAGGACGGCCGAGGGAGATATGTGCTTGCACCTTTCAATAGTTCAGCCAGGCATACTTTGGAAATCATCACGCGGTGAATTGTACAACCCTGTTTGGTTTTGTCAGTGTCTGGACTCCTCTCTTACGGTTGCAGCCTTTTTGACAAATTGGCTTAGACGTCAGAAAGGCTCGTGTATACGGTAGGTGATATTGGATTTAATGATACGTATTCAAACAGGGGATTCTATGGAACTAACTGCAAACAACATATTGGTTACGAGTAACTTGATGAGAAAACGCCAAAGAGTACCCCAATAATACAATATGAATATTGCATCCATATTGACATACGTTATTAGTGTATATTAGTAAGGCCCAATATGGATATTTCGGATTATTGTACGACGAGCAGTACTTGCTGAAGAATGAAATTATTCCCTGATACTTGATATTCAACTGTTGAAGTGTTCATTTTCAGACGTAAAACCCGTTTTTGAAGGACGAAGGATAAAAATTACAGCACTGACACAAGGGGAACCTTCCCCCTCCATAGCTCGTGGTGGAGAATCAGGCCCAAAGTCTTCAAATTTACCCTTTTCGCCCTAGTGTGATTCTCAAGTCCCGCATAAATTTAACTATTACCAGGCCTTAAAATTACTTCTACAGTCTTAAATATATCTTTCAGTATCAGGTAATGCGACATGTAAAATACTTGCTATAGTGAACCATATACTATTTTTTTTCAAACACACAAATGCCAAGAAAATAAAAACGTTAGTTTACTGTCTGAAATAAATGCAGGGCTGAAAGAGTTACCTCGTAGGCCCTAGGGGCTCAGCAACGAGGTTCTACTGGAAGCCTGCAACACTAGCAGGGCAGTCCTCTCCGGTCCCGGCAATAATCGCCACGAGCGTCGTTTCGCGAGATTCACGTGTGGGATTGAGCTTTTTGAATAGTTTCAAGTAATACGTCACCACAAGCGTGACTGCATTAAAATTACAGACATGCATTCATTAAGAATATCACGATGGATATCTTGAATCATAAATACTTCTTAACCAGAATGACCACCGTGACTTCTAGGGCATGTCAAAACATGCCGGTCATCCATCCGTGTGGGTGTGGTACTTAAGTGTTAAATCGAGGCATCGAAAATACACACTTACCTCAGGACGTTGTCATTAGCATCCTAATTTTCTAACATGAACGATTGACTTGACGATTAAACTCTGGTGTCGTCAAAATATCCATTGCTTGAGCCACCGTCATGCACAATTTCATGAGCTCTTTTCCGTCTCCCTTTGTAACTTGGTTTATTGTAGGAGCCCATTCAATTAGCACTCTCCAATGTTATACTCAGGTAAGTCCTTTCGAGAGTCACGAGATATCATTAAACGAACGGATGGGTTGAAGTGACTCACTTCAAAATTTTAAATCACTGTATATAACGTGGTGTTTTATCGGCTTAGAATATTTTATTTCCATTCGAATTTATTTACTCAGTGAGGGAACATAACTTGATGATACAAGTTTTTTTAAATTAATTTCCAGTCATTGGGACGCATGAGTCATAATAACCTAACCGTTTTTCCGGATTTAAACGACCGACTGCATGGTCGCACTAAATTAGGTACGTTTTAACGCCTGCTGCGTCTTGCCACTCTCCGCACTCTGCAATTTGCCTGCAAGCGCACGGTGCAAGTTATACCGTACGTCGTAAACTTGGTTTTCATTAGCACGTAACTCGTCTGCAAGTTCTTCCCTTCTGGAACTTTGGTGCCCTTAAGAGGTGATTTTCTCTTCTCGATTGCCAGTCAATAACGATTGTCATTTACGATGCGAATAAAATTTTTCGCAATTTGAAGCTAGTTTTACAGAATGCTAATACAAGAAATGTAAGAATTTGTTATTATTCTTCACTGGCTTTGCAAGACTTTCGACCGAATTTTAAAACGACTTAGATGAACTGATGCCCGTTTTATGTGCTGACGATTTTTATCGAACACGAAACTTTTTTCAACTTCCATTCACCTAACTGTTAACGAAAATTTTTACTCTGCGGCGCTAAAAGCTACATCCCACTGGCTTAGACTTGAACCCAAATGCGACATTGTGTGGAAGTTTGACCCTTAGAAATTCGACGGTAAGATGCATCTGAATGTCGATTGGAAACTACCGCACTGTGGGGCATGTAACAATGTAAAAATGTTTTCTACAGACTTTGCCTTTGCTGTATCTCTTAGAATAACTCTCCATGAAGAATCTGTTTACACGTTCGATCCTCATCTTCTATTCTTCAACAATAAAGCCGTAAAGGACAATATAGAATGGGAAATTTTTCGAAAAGCTTTCATCAGATGTGCTCTTGTTTACCTTTCAAAGACAATATTTCGGGCTCTGCAGTTACTGCTCCAATAAAACTGAAACATCTTCGAGCAAGGCATTCTTCAAGAGTTACGAATTATAGTAGCTGATTTGAACGAATTCTGCAACGAAAACTCATTCCAATTTTGCATTGTTGAACTGTTGGTTTTAAACATGCTGGTACCAGGAACATTTTTTGAATAACAAGCTCTGCATATCGTAGCGTGGAGTTCGGTACGATTACCAGATTCAGAAAATGCAAAAATGAATTTCTTTTTCGTTGTTCACATGGTACGCATAAACAGCTACGCTGTTGCAGAAGAAGCTATGTTTTGGGACCTTGCAGAAAATATAATCGATAGTTGAAGTTAAAAAGATAAATACATTCGAAAAATTGAGCAATTTAATTGCTTAGAGCTTCCAACACTTTATCATTGGAAAACGGTGACAATCGACTCGCATTCTGGCCAACTGTCTCCCTTCTTTAGTCATAAACGTGGCTTTGAATTTTGGAAGCTTTTGCGTTTCTTTCACTCATGGTTCTCGGTGCAACTGCTATGCAGGACATGAATCTTGTTCCTTGTTACTGTCCTTCCTCGAATATCTTGATGTTTGTTTCAGGCAATCCTGATTAGAAAGTAGAATTGGATAGAGCAGCAGCCATTCCACTCGTCATCTTCACGAATGATAACGCTTTTCTCTGCATTTGCGACTATCTTGTCGGATCAACTATCTCTTCCTTCTATTGCTGCACAGTCTACGATAACTAATAAAAATGTGCCGTCATTTACGTATATTCAGCGTAAAATTTCTGCTAATGAAGCGACGTTTTAAATAACATAACTAATGTTCTTGAGCCGCAAGTTGGAAGCATAGTTGTAGAGGTTACTTCTCTAGAGCTCATTTGTATATATATTCGTGAGGTGTGAAAATCATCCGTATGTTTTAGCTAAACTGGATGCACACGTGCACTCCACTGCTTCGTTTCGACATATCCTACTTTCTTTCTTATTTTGGCACGCTTACCTCGGTATTCCAGCCATGCAGTATGATAACTACATGGAAAAGTTACAGCCTTCAACTCGTATGATCAAGAGCTTTGGTTGAAGAATAAATTAAAATTTTTCAAACACTTCTCTTAGAATCTCAGAAGCAGAGTCTCGTCTGACCTTCTTTAAAATAATTTACAACCTCGGAAAATGTTGAGGCTGCATGTTAAACAGCCCTAAAATTCTGAAGATGCATACCGGCCGTAAGGAACTGCTGCCCGTGGCTACCCACTGTCGACTCGGGGTGCTCAGTCGGGGAGGTCTGGACGAAAGTCGCCTGTGCGCTGACCATGTGAATGGTAAACTACTTAATTAGTACTCGTTACACGCAATGACTTCTATGTGGTGGTTCTTGACACGACGTGTGAAGTATTGTGCTGCTTCAAGCGGAGTACACATCATTCCAAGTATTCATAATTTTGTGTCTTTACAATTGTAGCGTCGACGACGACTGTTTACTCATAATTCTTATTGAAAAAGCTTCATCATTGACCTCATCATGCGAACGTTACCTCTCAAGGGATAGAACTTTGAGGTCAGGTTTTGACAGAATATCTTACGTTAATGTATCGTAGATGATGAGTATTTCTAACCGATTTAATACATTGTCTCACCGTATTTCATTGACGAATTAATCATACGTAGAATTTTCAATACAAACGAATATTAACTTGACTTCTCAGACACAGTTCATCCTCTTTCTGAGCTGTAATTGATTATAACATGTAATATCGTATTATTAACACTAAAAGAATGGCCGAGTCAAGGTGACCAGTTTCGAAATTTTAAATTATTGTACCTAGTTTCAATGTAACATATTCGACATTTAAAATAAATATTCTAAATTAAATATAGTGTATAATTCCAAATCTAATTAATTCATTCATTCGACAAGGAACACCAATTACTTAACGGTATAACTATTTTTAAGCTCGTTTTGGTCATTTGGACTGATGATTCGTGTTGACCCAACCGTCCTTCCAGTGTTTAACCCATTGATGTACTGCGTACATGTTTATGCTCACTTGATGATAATACGAGTAACGCCGAATGACAACAATTGTAACAGAAGGTAACGGCGACAGATATTTCATTGATCACAAAGGGCCTCTACATTTTTGGGTTACAGTAACTTGGGCATGAAATATTAACAGGACATGAAACTAATTCATTTTTTTATTTAATTTTTGGTACCTCTTGACTTTTACTCACACCATTTAAAGAAGCGTATTTATTTCAGCAACTGGACGATTTTTCCCATCAAATGTTACATCTGGTGCAAATGACCTCGTAACGATTAGTTTTTAAACGATTAGCAAGATTTATTAAGGAATGAACTTTATGCAAGAATGGATTAATGGTGCCGTCACTTGAGTTGTGTTGGTGCTCGTGAGTTGTGTGGTATTGGTGCTCGTGAGTTGTGTGGTGTTGGTGCTTGTGAGTTGTATTGTGTTGTTGCTTGTGAGTTGTGTGGTGTTGGTGCTCGTGAGTTGTGTGGTGTTGGTGCTCGTGAGTTGTATTGTGTTGTTGCTCGTGAGCTGTGTGGTGTTGTTGCTCGTGAGTTGTGTGGTGTTGGTGTTACGAGCACTGCATCGCAACCATGGGCATTTACTTCGTATGAATACAGGTATGGAAAAATTTCTTTAGAGTTTAGATGTATTTGAAAGCGAGTATTTGTTTGAATCCCTGTTACCCTATTCGAATCCCAGTTGAGAGCTCCATTCTTAAAACAAATTTTCATGCCCCAGCATGAAGGAGCTTTGCCATATAGTTCTGAATTTTTAATTCAGTGCATTTATCTCGCATCAATTCAGTTTCTTTTAAATTTATACTCTTGATTTCCTAGCTATTACTGATGATCATTAGAACTTTCTACCCTAGAGGGCGGTGAGCTGCGCCCGATAACAAACTTTGCCTAATTTGCTCAGCTTGCCCTTGTATTGTTCGCAATTTGCGCCTTTGGGGGATCTTATACTCTCGCTCCCAACTCCCAAGCCAAACGTAAGCTTGAAATAAGTAGTAATAGTAAAAATAGCATGGCTTCAGTGACTCGGACCATCTCGTACCGAAAGAGAAGGACCGCTTGAGCTTGAAATATTCTTATTTTGTTGGTCCTACTCAATTTTACATTGTCACTCTGTAACTTTCGTGGGCGTTGAAAGCATTCAGATACAACGCAACAGCGCGACTTTTTCCAAATATATGAGTGGGTGACCCACGCACGTTTTCAATCTCTTAATTTTAAAATATTGCTATCGTGTTGAGATGTACAGTCCCCTGGCGCAACCCTTTCAAGCTGGTTAAAGGTATCAAAACCCAATACTTTCTTATTTGTTACAAGTTCATTGAATCTTAACGAACGTTGATGCCTTTTGCTTTGAAGTGATACCTCTTGACAGGCACACATTCTCCAATCATCGGCTACGACCTCTCGGAGGTTGCTGAACAGCGCGGAAACTCATATAAACTCGATGATAGTCTCGCCGAAAACGACGCACAGGATTAACGACCGCAAAATTAGCATACAAATGTACACGTGCCGCGTCTTTTGAGATGAGCTACCAGCCGCTTTAAGTCATTTTCGTCGCAAATTAGGAATGTGTTAGAAAAACGCGCACCCTTCATCCAAAGTCGGGTCGCGTCCTGGGGCTGCTTTTGCGAGCCTTGATTTCGATTAGGTTACGTTTAGACGTTTTGTAGCGATATTTCGTAATTATTTTTATATTTTACTGAAAGAGATACTTCATAAATTAGTTTTTTAACTGCCTAACGTAGCTTCTAAGGTTACGAGAACGCAAGTTATCAGTGATTTTTAATTTATAATTTTGATGACTAGGAAGTGATGTAAAATGCTTATGCATTTCAACGTAAACTTCGCAACAACGACCGTCGTACTGACGGCGTAACTTCTTGTTCGGAGTTAATTCCGTAAAAGAATCTAGATATACGAGATGTATACCAAGAAACGTAGAGCAGAGCGCCCTAATTCAGCCGTAGCCCGTTTTAGCTGCAAGCCAATCAGAAATTTTCTACGACTGGAGACATTTACGATTTAGCGATGCAGGGTGTAAATTCATGAAAATATAATTCCTTGTCTTCAAAAATTTCATTTTTTTTATTAAAGTCCCCCACCTGCAGCCAAATCGTTAAAAACACANATCTGGCAACAGGTCAACGAACAAGGCTCCGACCAGACGCCTATTTTGGTGGCTTACAACCGCTGTGGGCGCGCGCACTACATCCCATGAAAGAGTTCTCTCAAACTGAAGATTCGTGAATCACGGAGTTCTACTGCATGCGTTAATGTCCTGTGTATCTATTTTTTAGGTAACGAATTTTAAAGACTGCTAGGGTCGATGTAGACATTTGTTGAGGTCACGTTGTACAGAGTGTCCCGCAAAAAAAACCCTCTCTTTATAAGTATATAATATGCTAACTTATTAACTGATTTTAGTGTTCATTTTTAGCTTGATATAGAAATTTTTCTCCACTGCAAAAGGGTTATAAGCAACGTCAAATTTAAAGAAGTAAAATTTGTTATAAGAATAAAGAGGACCATATGATACTATCTGACCTGCTGGCCATCACTGCCTCCTATATCTGCAGATATAGGAGGCAGTGGACAGGTCCGGTGACCTAGGAGGCCAATCCGGCTCAAATCCCATTTCCATTATTCTCCTTGGAAAGACGATTTTCAAATATTTTTAACACCAATACTCTGATGAGAAGGCGCTCCATCTTGCGTCTATCAAATTTCTTTGAATTGATTACCGTAGCTTGTTACGAATTTTCAAATTATTCTTTCTCCTAGCACTTGAAGGTAACATTCATTAGTGAGATTTCTTTCGAAGAAATTTTTATGCCTGATGGTGTTAGTGGTACGTGAAACCACTACCGAGAGAATTTTTTTTATGGGACACCCTGTATGAAGAAGCAAGATCTGGCGAATTTCTTTTCGGTATCCAACCCATCTAAGGCCCTAATATTTTGCTCAGATATCAATGGAGTTCGTAGATACCGTTGAAGGTATTCATTTCAACGTCTGTGCTCTGCAGATTCTACCCCTCAGTTGTAGCTCCGGTGCTGGGTGTCCTCGAAAATGTATCCCCTGATTTCAAATATTAACGCCATGTATCTATAATACAATGTTATTTAATAGAATAATTAAAAGATAAATTAATGCTTCGGAATTAAACTGTTGTACGGTATCATAGATACATAAAATTATTAATATTTAAAATCAGTAGGTTCATTTTCACAAACACCTTATATGTATAGTTGCACCAGTGCTCTCTCTTCGTAGACTCTCCTAAAAGGCAACAAATTCATGAAATGAGCCTATTATTCACGAATTATTTAGAGGTCTTATGTCATTATTGCAGTAAGATAGGCAAATTAAACATTTATATCAAACCATATTCCCATGAGTACGAATGACCACATGAAAGTCGTGCAGCAGATATCAATAAACCCAGGCTGCCCAGCGTGTTCTCGTAACCCTAGGAGAGCCTTTCTTAGATAAGCTGAACCAAAAACAATGAACTTTTAATTTACCGTATTTGGTACAATGGTTGATACTTCTTTTTATAAGTATATGGGTTTAAATTTAAAAAATGTTTAACATATTAAAAACTATAGAAATGAGCAATCATGTACCCAAATGCAGTCAATTAAAAAGAGTTCATTGTTTTGGCTTACTTTGTACTTTGCAAAGCAGCTAGCGTACTGGGGCATCATTTCCCTTGAGTTTAATCTGAAGGACTTTCGATCGTCAGCCTCACTCAGTTTCTTCGCTCCGCTTTATGGTTTCCTATGAAAGTTTTGGCCTTGCGGGAGCAAGTGGCGCAGCTTTGAGCAGGAAAACCCAAAACCGGATTTGCAGGACGCTGTTTACGCTGTGCTCTCAGTCTTGTAAAGGTTGGCACAAAAAAAGGGTCGAAAGTTTATCCAATGTTTGAGGTCTCCAAGCTGGGAAATAAAAATTGACCTCGCATCTTTTCAAGCAGTCTTCGTTCCATGTATGTAGCATAGATACGTGAAATATGTTTCAAACTTTCGACTATTTTTTTCCGTCACGTTGTATGTTTCCGTCGAGTTTTATGGTCCTTCAAAATCATGAGCCGAGATGCTCTAGCGAGTCCTCTTGTCCCTTAAAAGATTAGTTCATTCATCGGAGGTCATCCATGTATCATTTTTTCGATTTCTTAAAGCTCGCCCCTCCATGACTCTACACTAAAAACCGGATGCAGAAGTTCACAAAGCGTGTCCGTACGTCCGGGTTTTGGCAGGTTTGCGGTGAGCCTGCTCGCCTGCTCCCATTGGAGGACCTGCGCACGCGCTGCGTGAGACGAGGTCTTCCCTCAACGGTGCAGCTTTATGTTGGCGTGCTCTGGAGGTTATCATGGATCTTATCAGGCGTGACAGAAAATATGTATTCATAAGATCCGTAGTTTTATTTCACAGGACGTTAACTTTTGTAATATATTTTATGTGGGGTAGCAAAACAAATGTGTACAACGTAAATACAATATTTTGTTCAAAAGCGAATTTTTAGAGTTATATAGCTTGTAAATATTGATATTACACAGATTAATTGCGAAGATTGTGGTTATGATTTTCCTAAACATTTCTGCTTCCTCCCTGCTTAGAAATCGTTGTTTTGAAATTTCAAGAACTCGCCACAGTGTCCGTTGTTATTTTTTGAAATTATGAGTCATCCTCAAAGAATTTTTATTCCAGAAATTAAAACTTTGATGGATGAGTTGCTTGCACTTTTCAAAAAGAAACTTCAATTTAAAATTAACTCCCCATTTTAAGAGCCCGATTTTCAAAGCATGATTATTCTCTTTTTCCCGGCAAACTTTTACACGGCGATCATCTTCGCTGTTTTCTAATGCCAAGTTTTTGCCCTGGACGCGCTCTCTTCAGACAGGCCGACAGGTAGGTCAGCGAAAGCTATATTAAGGGGTGCCTTCCAACTCGCGGCATCAGTTGGCATTGAGTCGGCGTGTCGAGTGTGTAGTCCGTGCTATAGCTCCGCTGCCACTGAACTGTTCGGTGAGTGCGGCAACGTGGTCCAGTTCCCATCGTTCTTTCACCTCACCATTATTCGACCAGCATGTAACCAACTCGCCTGTGCGGTCATTCATCCGTTCGACGGGATTGAGACTCGGGCGATGGTAGCTTCTTGCGTCTACATTGCGAAACCTAGGATAGGTACTCAGGCTGCGTTGAAGTTCCAAATGGATTTGGTTAGAAAAGTTTTACTTTCATCAAAAATTAAGCTACGTGATGCGCATCAGATCATTTTTTCAATCTTTGACCACGCGATTCGTATGATTGTAAATAAGTTTACCATTTTCTTTTCTGGGCTCATACAGTAGGTACGATGAATAATTCATTCATTACCTATTGAATTATTAGAAATTTTGTTTCATTGTATTCTACACAGAAGGTACGTTATCGGTGAATTTACAATATTCTTCAAATATGCAGTGAATAAAAACTACAGGAACTAAAATGAAAAATGAAAGTTGTGAACAGTGATATGGACATTTATATGTGAAACTTTTATTTTAAATGCATTTATTATTCCAAAATGAGTTTCTAATTTCAAATAAGTGTTCGTAATTTTCGATCTGTGTTTATAATTTAGAATGTGAGGTAATAATTATGTAGTATATATGATGACATTAGCATAAGTATTAACTTATAATTTCAAGTATGAGCTCGTAATTTCCAATGAGTGTACATTTTGGGACCTCATCTTGAAATAAATTTTTTATCAAGATGTACTTCACTGAGAGGCAATGCTGCCCATATTCCTTTATTTCATGTGTTGTTGGATCGAGATTTTGTAAGATAAAACCTCTGTGCTCAAAGTCACGACTTACCTCTCCATAAACATCCGACGTAAGTCTAGAGAGTTGGAGTAAATACTTCAGTCAACCTCCCATGTGGATTGAGTTGCGACATGATGTCGTGAGACCAGCACGTCATTGCCGGCAAAATGTATCCAGACTGTCTGTCTCGCACTTGCCTCCCCATTTTTGGTGGTCAAACGATCAAAATCAACCCACTGACGTGTCATCGTTGTAGAAAGTGGACAAAAAAACTATCGAATGAGGTAAAAATCTCGGACGCATTGGCAGGACTCGTTTTTGGAGTTGTCCTGTACGATATATTTGAGCCTAAAATGTTGATTTCTCATCTTAAATTGTTTGACATGGAAGAAAAAGCCCTCGAGACAAATTCACTAATCTTCATTTTAAAGTTGGCTCAGCAATAAGATTTCAGAATTGTACAATCATATCCCGAAGCGTAATTTCGTGCGTCACCTGGGAATCACTGAACAAATTTCCGGGGGTATACGACAGCAAACTTTCAATTACATTTAATTGTACACATGTGCCCATATACTCTGAATGATATTTTCTTGAACATAAACACGTCGAACGAACACCTTGATCAGAATTTTGTAGCAGCTATCTCTATTATTTATTTATTTTAAGGTTCATTTCGTCATGTTTCTATGCATCTGGAATAAATACGTCTTTTGTTGTGCAAAAATGTGCAAAAATGCATGCACAAACACAAAAAAACGATTTTTGCTGAAAATCTGACATTTTCACGATATTCCTCGCCCCTGAACTGGATAGTTTTAATGCACTCTCCAGTGGCAAATTTACAGCATTCAGCTTTGGATATAATATTTCAGCTCAATATTACAGTTTTCAACTGGGACAACACATGAAATCTCAAATAGTATGTTATTTCTAACTTGCAAGTTACTGAAAGTACTCGTATAGGGTTGTAATTTATACCTGGGCACACGACTGTAGGACAGAAAAACTTGATGTTACAATTCCGGAGAGAGACCGTAATCCCTTTCAAACTGCCTCCAATTCATAATCCCCTTCAAATTGCCTTGAACTCATAATCTCCTTCAAACTGCCTTGAGCTCATAATCCCTTTCAAACTGCCTTGAACTCATAATCCTCTTTAAATTGCCTTGAACTCATAATCCCCTTCAAATTGCCTTGAACTCATAATCCCCTTCAAATTGCCTTGAACTCATAACCCCTTCAAATTGTATTGAACTCATAATCCTCTCCAAACTGCTTTGAGCTCATAGTCCTCTTCAAATTGCCTGAACTCATAATCCCCTTCAAATTGCCTTGAACTCATAATCCCGGTCAAACTGCTAAACGGGATTGCTCTTCGGCTGCTTTAGGGTTTTAGTTTTTCTCGAGAGATATGTAGAATTCCTGAGTTCCTCCCGTAAGGAGGACTTGCTGTCATCACTAAGTTTGGAGAATTCATGTTCCCCGGTGAGTTTCCTAGCTTTGCACAACTGAATGTACGATTCATTTTGTAGGAGTTAATTATGGGTTGAGCGGTTAGGCTTCCTCTTTCCGTCTCCTTTCCTTTTTCATTTTCTTCAATTTTGATTAGTGTCAGATCCTTGAAATGAAGCTTTATGCTACAAAGTTTTTGACATGAAACTGAGACCGGCATACCGTGCAACTGACCACTGACGAGACCGCATCGATCTCTGTTCCTCACGCCGTTCTCTAATTGCACCTTTTACTCTTGCCGAAATGCTTGCGTTGCCTCTTTTTAGTTCATATTTTATGTCAAAAATTCATGAATTCATTTCTGAGGAGCAATCATCCCTCTTCCATTAAATAACAATTTATTTTAATGAAATATTAAAGGACGTTTTTCTCATTCGTCATTAAATTAATAATGTCATCGTATACTGTTCGTCATCGTAATAACGAGGAATTCGTACAGCGACAACAGAACCCAAGACTTCAGTGCGCTCTTACTGAGTGCCACTGCCCTAATTTCTCTTTCAGATTGGACAGGCTTTCTTCAAAGAAGTAAAAGGATGAGGGCGTTGTGGCTGTTGAGCCTTGTGGCCATGGCTGTCGTTGTGGCTGGTACTTCGACCAAGAAGCCTGTCAGTAAGAAAGAAACAGTCAAGAAAGAAAACAACGACTCGGATCTTCACAAAAAGCTGTTTCTTGAAGCATCGAATGTCAAAAAAGCAATCGCGGAGAGAACTGAAGCTGCGCTAGCAGATCAATCCGGCCTGTTCCATCGTCGGCGACCTATCAAGGATGATGTAGCTCTCAACAGTCAGAAGCCATCTGGAACACAGGATACTCGTCGGCGTCCGGCACCAACAAAAGGTGCGGCTGCTAATCAGCGTCAGGCACCCAGCAAGGGCGCTTTATCTACCCCAATTTTAGATTTTTTCCCCACGCCCGCCGATACGAGACCTGAAGAAGAGGCGGTGACGACGGAAGAGCCTCTCGATCAAGGGACAGATGTGCCGGTGCTGCTGTCGCGGGCCGCCTTGTTGCAGCTGCTCAACATGTCTGCCGACAACCTTGACAAAGAACTCAAAACTATCACTGTGAGTTTCTAAATCGTTGGTAAACTTAAACCGAGATTGCGTTTTTGCTACTGGCGAATAATCTTCACCAGTCACATTTTTCGGGCAAAACTGTGTACTCGTTCCGTGAAAAGGCTTAGGCGACAATTGCTCCATGTCTATCTTGTTCTTACTACCAACCAGGCGAGCATCGCTAGTTTCTACCTAATTGATAATTTGCCCGTATAATTTGTATTCAAGTCTGTAGATTTGACTGTTTCCAGAATACATAAGGACAAGTAATTTGTCCTATGAGAGTAGCCATGAAGTCTACCGTCAGGATGCTGAAGGCTGAATCCGGCTTCGCTACCGCCCACGTTACTCTGCAGTTTTCCTCTTTTTGGTTGTTAATCATTTTATTTTACCCTTTATGTTCTAATTCAATCCCATGATGCATCATGCAAACGTTTGAAATTTCTAAAGCAGTTAACTACTCCGTCAGTTATGTGAAATGAGGGCTGTCACACACTGGCAGCCTATTTTAACACTTCGGTCGTAACCACAGTGATATATCCAAGGCCTATTCTCTGTTGCAGGTCGGAAACGCGGGCATCACAATCGGGGGCTTCGATCCCTTCAACCCTGGGCTTACTGGCCCTGGCCTTGGAATTGACAAGGTTTCGAGCACAGATCTTGGCACTGGAATTAAAGGAGGGATCACTGTTGGTGGCGTGACCATAGCTGTCCCAAACTTCGCGACCTTGATTGGAGTCGACGGTGCCAACGGCGTAACCAGAGTGCTGGCGACCCTGTTCGCTATTGCGGCTGCCATTGGTGCAGGCTTGGCCTCCCTCATAGCGTTCGTCGTCCCTCCCCTCCAGATCGCGAACCAAGTACTCGCCATCATCGCTATCTCACTTCTCATTGGTTAGTAGCTCATTATAAATCAGAGTTCTGTGTTCACTGTCAGACTACGAGTAATGATTATTAATAACATTTTTATTCTCTGTGGTAGAAGTTGATTTTATTTGAAATCAATTTTTTTACTTGAAATAAGGGCATATTATTAAGAAAAGTTTCATTACGCTACTAGTATATTCATTCCTTTGTCTGAGAAGTCTCTCGAAGGATAAGAGCAATTTTTTGCACTCATTTTCTACAATTTTCCCTGGGGTAATAGAATAATGCGTAAGCTAACATCAAACTTTCTCCGACTTCCCCTAGCCTACGTTGTTGAGGACAAGAAGGCAGCGGGGGAAGACCCAGAGTACGAATACGAGGATTCTGGGTACGGAACGGGATCTGGCGGCTACGGCTACGACATGGGGTCAGGACTGGTCAGCTACGGGGACACCACCGGCTACAGCAGCTACTCAGATTACAAGCGACGATCTGATACTCTCCAGCCCGCGAAGGGTTTCCAACCCGCGGATTCCTTCGCCGACCTCGTAACTGGGAACTCCATCGACTCCATCGATCCTAAAAAAGCCACGACTTTAGGTCGCTCTGTAGGGCTTGTCCCTATGGTGAACAGCGTGGCGAAAGCGGTCTCGAGTGCCGTGACTTCCTATTCCGACATGTACGGCGAGAATCCCGCATTGTAAACTTTGATTTTGTGCGCTGTGAGATAAGGAGGTTTGAAAGTATATGCATACTCACTAGTTAGAACAAAATGATTTTCTTCTCATGTTCACAAAAGACTGTGAAACATTTGACTTCATTGTTGAAAATTAGGTAGTTTTATTACTTTCAGCTGTATAAAACGATATCGTGATTTCACTTGTACGTATGATCCTCTACTAGAAAGACTTTATGCTTGTTCACTCAAACTGGATTGGCTACAATGAATTCTAGTTTTGATTACATTTTTAATATTGCCGGGCTTAGGCTTCTAATGATGTTCATTCAAAAAGCAAATTCAATACGGCTCTAGATTCTAACACACTTAGGAACAAGGACTCTCTATGTTTGACCCGCCAACTTCCAAAGATACCGCAGTGTGTCTCAAAGTTTTATCACTTTATCAGTCGTCTTATATAAAATTGATTGTTAAATTGGGTTTTTCTGTTATCGACTGACCTGTGTAGGAATTTGTACGCGACACCCGTGACGCAACCAACGAAACATACAACACTTTATTCTACGCATTATTATAGTATGAATATTTGTAGGCTTTTCTCACGTAACCTGTGTTTCAGCGTTTGCCTAAATTCACTGCTGAAAGCATTTTTTTCAAGTATCGAAAGTATCTGAATCGTCGTGTTTTTCAAATGCCAGTATTTGTTATTCATTTTTAGGAACTGATGAGCATTTATTTTAAACACGTATGGCATATAACGCATTCTTGCAGCATTTAAAAGTGTTCTCATATTTATCGTAGTTTCCTCATTTATTTATGTTGAGCTGTAGTGTACATTTGACCTTGACGAGTCACTAGAATGAAATTTGGACGGTATTTTTTTAAATCAGACGGTACTTTTTCGATAGGACAATATTTTTTCGTTAAAGTGATATTTTTTCGTTAAGACGGTATTTTTTAGATAGGACGGTATTTTTTCTATACTCGCTCTCTGTGCATTAAGGCGGACAGCTTTATCGGTCGGAATTTAGTTCTACATTCTATGAGCTTGATGCTGACATGATGGAAAATTTTAATACTCTTTGTGTACCTTGAATTGTAGTACTTAATTTCTTTATAGTCCTTCAACGTTGGGAGTGAGCTTGTGCCTCGTAACATCTTGAAAAAAAGCGCGAAAAATTATCGAGCGGAGAAAGCTCTTGATTATTGTGTTTTCCAACGACTCATTAAAATTTTCGTGTTCCTACCGAAGGATCGGGAAAGATTTTTCAGATTTCATGTGGTGCTGCAAGTCCGAACTTGATGAGAAGCTTCCCCGAAAGTGCAACCATTTTTGAAGTTGCCTGTGCATTATGGTACTTTCTTAGATTTTCATCAACTACAACCTCTTCAACGAACAGCAAAAGACTTGGACTTTTGACGCACCTGAGCATGTCTGTAAGTGCTGTTGTTCCCAGTTGCACTACTATGAACTCGTTCTTTGTACAAAGGTCGACTCAGTTCGGTATCATATGTAGCCTTGTGTATATCATGTGTGAAATATTTAACGTAGCTGCTCACTTGTATATATGTACATTTTTCATCGATAATAATAGAGGTGTTTTCCGGAAAAGACGTGACTTGTAGCTGACAAATGTAACTTTATTGATTGTTAAATAAACCTTGACAGACATCCTCGAACTTTATTCGAATGTTTCCTTCAATGCTTGGAATTCCAAAGCACTTCTAAGTATTTAGAAATCCAAAGTAACTAAAATAACGAAGAACTTTTGAAAATATTCTATTAGCAATCACTGCGCATATTTTAAATAGGCCGTTTTTATGATCTTCTTTCTTCTCGTCGTGTTATTTTACAAGAACATGTACGCACATTATGAGATGGAGTTGATCATGTCTTTTTAATTCACGTACGAGTTTATTTATGGCGAGTTACTTTATTAATTTCTCATTCAGTTTCGAGTACATACAGTATATGGCTTGTTACTCGATTAATTTTGCTACTGACGCTACTCTGCGTTGCTTACGATAGCTGAAATCGCCCTTGTAAGACTCGTATTCTGCACTGATTTTTGAGATGAAATCAGTTTTGTTCATCCTCCGCAGCAGGTAATGGACGTTTCTTGTTGATGCCAAGTGATCCTTTTGATGCAGAGCAATTAACGTTTAGTGTTGAGCTCCTTCCTGGAATTTGTGACGGGATCGAATTTTCATTTCGAGGTCTTCCGCAGTCGAAGATGGTGAGTAAACATTTACCCATGAGTACAATGCGTACATCTTTTTCTCATCACCCACAATTAATGCATTGTAGTTCAGCACAATGGTAACTATTTTAACATTGAGCAAATTTGTATTGTTCTTCGCATTTTCTAGTGTATCTTTGAGAATAAAAGTTGTCTAAAATTTAAATTAGGATTAAATGCATATTTTGACTCGAAGGTACTTAGTAGGTGCTAGACTCGAAAGTTTAGCAGGTATTTAGTTCAAATTATTACTTATCTCCTTCGTGTAAAATATTGAAGGAAAAACTGAGTTTTCTGATATTCAGTGTCAATACTTGAAAAACCGTTTGATACTGAGGAGCTTTGAAGACTTCGTGTCTTCTAAAGAATCATTTTGAACGCGTACTGTGAAAAATTTTAATAAGGTGATTTTACATAGAAGCATGTATGTAGCCTATATATATATATACTGTATATATATCCTCTGGTAACATCGTTTCTGATTCTTTGAAATCGCTAGAATTGACTCTGACATTACCTTTTACTTACTCTAACGTTGAAGTAATAATTACCGAAAAAATTAACCTTGACATAACGTTCTAGCTTTACTTCAGCAGCAGGCTCAGACATACGTACAAGTGCAGCACTCTAGTGGCACGCAGTGCCCTCCCCTGACAACTGTGCTGTACACAGACCTTTAAAATTCACGATTCCGACATTTCGGTACAACAGTATTGCTCAGTACGATAAAACGATTCTCCAATACGTTTGTGGTCGAAATGCGCGTTCTGAGACGTCACAATACAGATTGTAATGTGCTTCAGTAGCCGACCATAAATTCAGCTTAAACATTTTTCAAGTGCACCTGGTTAGCAGTGAAGGTGTGGGGCTTGGTGGAATAAACAAGAGTACATCTGTCCCTGTTGCAGAGCGCTAGATGGTTGTTGGAACCGGTCTAGCGCTCCATGCGGGCGACGACTACAGAGCGGTAACTTGTGGAACCAATCTAGCGATCCAAGCGGGTGACGACTGCAGAGCGGCTGGTTGTTGGAACTGATCTAGCGTTCCATGAAGGGGACGACTGTAATTCACTGGGACTCTGCGGTGCGCGTGTACGTCGCCAACAAAAATATATAGAACAAGAGCTATGCTAACGTAGGGCTACGGAGGCCGGAAAAGGTATAGGTACGGAACCGGGACACTACCGGAAAATTAACCCTAAATATCAGCAATATTTAGTATGAAATCGGAATACTTAAATGTCTCTTTGGAATATTTGTTTATTTGATTGCCTGCTGATTTTGGCATGACGTTTGCGTTGGGCAATCTTCTGAAATTAAGGTCAAATGTACACGTAAACTTTGCCTACTGTACTCTTTTACTATTGTTCTCCATGATTTTTTTCTAAAGGCCTGGAGGGCAGAAATGACTCATTAACGATGACTCTACGGGTTACTGGCAGTCTATGTTGTTTTTCACAATTTGCTAGCATAGGTGTCACAGTGAGGCCACTTAGCAACATAACTCATCTTTTGTCCGAGTCTTGAAAGGTCAAGTCGTCCTCACTCGATGACTGATCGCTCCTCTTCCAAAGTCAGAAGAAGATCTTCATCATTCGGCAGGGCAACCGAATGATGAAGTGACGTCATTTTTGTACCAGTTCGTCAAAATTTGAAATTTTTCCAATCGTGTCATTTTGGGCACATCTATTTTTTAAGGTGCGTCGTCATTAGGAAATATCATAATTGAAGTATTTTGATTCCGCGTCATGAACGTACCCACGATCACATATAATCTTCGTTTGATGTGAAATCTTCGAAGCAAACTTAACCCTGGAATGATAACTTCCGGTTTACCATACCCCGTAGACTTCTTTTGAGTTTTTTCCTGCGGATTTAAGACTAGGAGTCTCTTCTCCATGTAACCTTAGATTTAGGGCAGCCATTCCAGTATGAAAAGCTGAGGCTCTCAGTCTTGCTTCTACTCACAGTACCTCAAGAACGCCATTAGATACGAAAGCAGAGGCTTCCAATCTTGCTTCTACTCACAGTACCTTCAGAACACTGTTACGTACGAAAGTCGAAGCACAGTTGATTAAGTCCTTCGAAGCATTCCTAACCAAAGCTCTCAAGTTCTGAGCTCTCAACGGGATAATATGGTTTCCTGCTACTGCAAGGATGGTCACACGAATGCTTGCTTTTGAAAGCTGTTTCCACAGAACATGTAGAAGGAAACTGTGGTGATGAAGTTCATTTTCTTACTGCGAATGAATTTATGTTTTGTACTTCCATAACTAGAAATATGAGATATTTGAAATTAATATTCATACATTTTTACGTAAACGTGCACTCATGTATAAGTACCATTTACAATATTTCTGTCCCTGCAAAAGATTTTCACTTCAACTGCAAAACTCCACAATTAGAAATTCTTGTAGGCTTCAAACCTTACATTGTGAGATGATGTGCGCAGTTCTGACTCCCGTAGTTCTACTCCAGCTTTGAGAATAATTGGAAAAGACCTTATCATAACTTTTCGGACACGAGCTCCTTTTAGACGGGACCTCAGTAGGACATTATATCGTCAGATAGGACCTCAGTAGGACATTATATCGTCAGACGGGACCTCAGTAGGATACCTGCACCGTCAGACAGGACCTCAGTAGGATACCGGCACCGTCAGGCGTGACCTCATTAGGATACCTGCACCGTCAGACAGGACCTCAGTAGGATGCCTGCACCGTCAGACAGGACCTCAGTAGGATGCCTGCACCGTCAGACGGGACCTCAGTAGGATGCCTGCACCGTCAGACAGGACCTCGGCCATACCTCGGAAAATTTCTTATATTGAATATTTCAACCAAATTGAACAAAAACCTACCGCCGGGAAGTTGCGTAACTGTACACTTCAAAACACTTGCAGACGCTTAGAATCGTAAATAGAGCGTTAACTTTATGAATTAAGTGAATTTTATAAACACGAAACTGTTCAAGTTTTTGTCTTAATTTTATGACTTCAGGTTTGTGCTGCATTTAGTTTAACTTCACCTATGCCCGTATTTTTACTTTTACGTGACCGATTGTAGAATATTATTGTATAAAAATTCAATCTCAACTGAGAAAGTGTTATTTTTGTAAATTTAAATATGAAACTATAAGCAATAAAGCATTTATAGATGACAAATGCAGTCATATATATTTGAAGAGCACTGACCCACATAAGAGACCTGGTTGAAGATATTCCAGAACGGAAGAAGAATAGGCACTGTAACTTCTGTCCCTGTTTGACGGCGACGCGACCTTTAGAAACGCACCTGAATCTGGTACACGATTAATGCGTTCTCACGCACACTCACGAAACAATGGCGCTCTAAAAACTTCCTTCTATCCAGGTGATGGGAAGGACCCTTCTTGTGACCACAACCTTCATGATTACCCACAAAACATCCGATATTCACGAAGCCAATCCTTACTCCAGAAAACTACTACCAACGCCATTCACGTGACCAATATTCCACAGTAATGACTTATTGTTCCGGCTCCAGGTCGGTGATACGGTGGCTTGAATATAACGTATTCCTTCATTATGCTCCTCTGGGAGGTCACTTCCCACGCATGCACACGTGTTTTTCTCTCGTTGCGGCAAGGTGTTGAACGTTTGACTTGGAGGAAACTTTGAGTTACGAACTGTATCTATTTTTTATAATTTTGAAGTCGATGAGTATTGATACGACTAAACTCTGTGAAGCGAAAGTCAACCGTGCAACAAAACTACGGACTGTGCAATAATTCCGAACATGTTTTAATGTGCGTTGGAGCGCCCCATCCAGTATTACTAAGCCTAAGCAAGAACCATTAGAATAATGTTCTTAGTACCTGAAACCCAAGCATTTCAAACTATAGGATACTCTGAAGTTTGCAATTTAACGGCATTGATAAATAACAATCAAAGGTTAGTCGGTCATTTGAAAGAAATAGTTAATTTCTATCGTCTAGCTTAGCATTTATTTAGTTAAGATTTTTCGTAATGATTCCTTGTGTTGAACTAGTTTTCATTCTTCTTGTCAGATACTGACGAAGAGTATTGCTTTACTGGAAAGCTCTAATTTTAAGTTCAGTAAGTTTATTATAACAAATGTTTCTACTTACATTGGTGTTGCCATATCTATCGTCATGTAATCGATGATCATTCCTAAGTGGGGAAACACTAACAAAGACCCATGTCCAATCACATAGGAAATGTTTTACTGTGTATTGAGTTGTAAAACGACCAAAAAATACACCAGATTCCCCAAAAAACATATAAGCTTCATCAAGGATAACTAATCACAGACTAAGAAACAAACCTCATACTGCAAAGTGGGTGCATGAGCACAGTTGTGCAACAAAAGAAGCATTTTGGCATTAATTTTGGATGAGCGCGGACCAAAGAACTTGAGTTCTCTACAAATCCATACGTATGCCCATCGGAGCTTGGAGCGAGAAAGCGGCTTTCTCACGGTACACCTCACGCCGGCATGCGTGTCCGTGTTGTTGACGTCTGCAGGGTCTCATGAAGCGAAATGACTCGGAGGGTATTGCGTGTAGCTGAGGAATTTGCAGGACCCTCGCTGCCAATACCTGTACGCAATTTTGGAAAGATTTGCTATTTAATTACAAAGAAAAGGCATTTTACGCGAGCGACCTATATCGCACTGGTGAGGACCATTGGTTGCTTTAGTAAGTTTTGTTGCACGAAGAATGCACAATACTGAGGAATTATTAACAGGCATTATTTGTGGGTAAATTTCAGTATTGATACTCTACTGTGAGTTGATGCATTATCACCACACCCGTTAGTTCAACAGCTGCCCTCAGTTTTCTCTTGCAGCTAGGGAAAAGTTACTCAGAGAAACTGTAAATCCCGGCATTTTATAGTTCTCCACGGTAATTAACCTGTCGGAATACCACAAGAACTCTAAAAGTTGTTAATTAGTGATGATTTTTTAACCCTGTATATTTACGATCGCTGCCCATTTTAAGCGTGTCTGTCTAGCTAGCATAAGAGTTGAATGTATCTAGAGTCAGGTATATAAATACATCAAATACCTAAAGAATTGATACCGTAAAACTGAGGTGACTGTTTCATCACAATGTTTTCCATTGGTATGTAAATTGGACTCTCCACCTTTTCCATTGGTGTGTAAATTGGACTCTCCACCTGTTCCATTGGTATCTAAATTGGACTCTCCACCGTTTCCAATGGTATGTAAATTGGACTTTCCACCTTTTCCATTGGTTTGTAAATTAGACTCTCCAACTTTTTCCATTGGTACATAAATGGGAGAGTTTTATGAAGTCTTATGTTTATCGAGTTGAACTTCCCACCTCAGGCTAATAACTGCGTTACGTTAATCATATTCGTACCAGATTAATTTTTAACGTAAATAATTAGATTATTGACACTTTTATTCACGACCGAAATTAGTAACTTACTTTTTCAACCGTGAAATATTTATTTCGATGGGTTACGAATTTGGAAAAAACTCATTGGAGAGATTATGTTGGTGAAGCTCTTTAGTTTTCAAGATTTACTTAAAAAAGTTTTACGGACCTTTACTCACACCCAGTTTTTCTCCGCCACATCGATAAAATTATAGACTAATTGATAAAGATATTTGGGTGGCAAAAATTATACATAATTATAGATGCTCCGGTGAAAAAGTACGAATAGATATAATGAGGCACATCATCGGGCGAAACCATAACTCTTTTCCAAGGTTTTGCAAGGTAGGAGTAGAGGAGGGGCACCAGCGAGTCAGCGCATGCATGAACCTTTATATATGCATGACCCGTCACTTTACTGACCGCGTCGTTAATTTTGCATTACACAAAGTGCTTCCTGCTCCTCACGAAGTAGGTGCTTCATACTTCCCGTGAGTACGTTTATGCACACAGAGTAACTCCACAGATGCAATATACATTGTCTGTATTGACCCTTCACTGTCTTACGTACCAAGTTCGATGCACGCAGTATAGTTAATTTTACATACGCTACGTGTCTGAAACAAAATGCAGCCTGTCGACAGGAAATATTGTCCTACTGTTTCTGTTAACACTCGCGTTTCACCCAACGTGATATTAGTAAGTGTGCGTGCAGAAGGAAATATGCAGAAGGAAATATATATAT
>VOMN01095941.1:0-41587 GCA_014899125.1 Orchestia grillus
GTGGGGAGGGCAAGGGGACATGTCAAGCTCGTTGAGTCCGCAAGTTCTCGGTCATAGCAGATATTTTCATCTATAAATCCGGGATGAGGGATTCACGTATGCTCTCAATTCCCTCTTAAGGATTTAAAAAAGGAGCGATTACCTTTCAGTATTGGTTTAGAAACCACGCTGAGAGACAACAGCCGTGTACTCTACCTTTCATGAGTACTTAGGTAACACATCGACCGTGACAACAGTGGTGAAGGCCAAATGGCGTTAAAATAGACGTCGAGTAGAAAAAGTGTGCGAAGTGGATGAAATCAAATGCCAACGGAAGCATATTTAGAAGTCAGTACTACTTCAAAAGTTCATAATGCCTAATTTGAATAACTGCTGGAACCACCATGTTATTTCTATAACCCAGACTACGAAGGGAAATGTACACCTTTTTAGGGAAACACCACGTAAGTTTCACAGAGTCACAAAAAAATAATTTTTGAAGGTATCAAAAGAACTGGCTAAAAAAATTACTTCCACATCTGCTGAGTATGCATTGTTGAATAAATATTTTAACTCACACGATAGAAAAAAAAACAAAGTAAGTTAGCAGAAAAATAACCACCAGCAGTACACTGGCGTACGTATGCCCAGTGGGGCATAGAAACCGCGGCAGTGGTCCTGCCTGGGTCACGACACCAGTCCCCGTAGTATGGGAGAGACCAAACTAACCTAACCAACTTAACTAACCTAACTAATCTAACCTTATTGGCTATGGCCTATCCCACACCCCCTCAGGGGAAAAAACCAAAATGAAGTTCAGAAATAAAAAGGTTTACCAGAGATATGAATTGTATTCTGTAAAAGAATGGTCGTCGGTTGATCTCTCTAGTAAAATAATTAGCTGAAATGCACTTACTTTCTTCAGAGAGGCTTATGACGACACTTGGGAGGCTGTTCTCATCGAAATAATCCCAACACTGTATTGCCTGGTCCTGGACGTCTTCTCCAGCCGTCACTTTCACGGACATGCTGCTGGTGTTGATCGCTGTTCCCGGTCTGTTTCCAGAGGGGCTGGCGGATCCGTTAGATATGAACGAATTGTGGCAGGAGACTCCCTGGCTGGTCGACTCTAAGTCTTCTTCCTGTACAGCTTCCATTTTCTGTCCTACAATTGGAGGGCCGTAGGCAGCGAGATCGCGGCATCTTTTAGCGTCATGCAGCGACGAGTTTACGGGAAGAAGATCAGCGCGATTGTTAGAAGTTTGCTTCGTGCAACTCGTGATTTGTGCTGCAGAGCGTGGACGCTGGAACTCTTCGTGTAAGGTGGATGTCTCTCCCTTGGACTTTGTCGGTGAGCTCCTTGGAAGAATACTCAACTGCGGGGAATTTGTGTTCTCGTCCAGGTCAACAGCTGGCTTAATTCTCTCAGGGTGATCGTGCAAACTAGAGGACCTCGCCTTTTGGCTGATGATATTCTTACGCGGCTTCGAAGTTTTACCACCAGAAGTTTTTGAGGAATGCTGTGAGAAATAACTGTCGAGTCAGCATGAAATGGGAAAAATATCCCAAATTAGGTACTTTTATAATAAGAATAAATTTTTGAAAGTTCATTTTCTGATGGGTCAAAATTAGTGTGGATATAATACGAGTTATATTAAATTTGAAATTTAACGAGTCAAAGTTAGATAGTAGATACAAGTCGTTTAATGTGAATCGAAGCTGTTAAAAGCAATACAGTGAAATTCAAAATGTGAAACGCTCAGGAGAACGAGGTTTCCATAACTTGATGAAATCCCCAATTATCAATAGGATGAAGCTCGAAACAGGATTGAAAGAACTTAATCGTGAAAACAAAAATCAAGGCAAATACCAACGCAAATACCTTCGTAAATTACTCTTGTAAATATTTGCACAAACTCTAATTAATTTAACACGTTTTGTGCAACGATGCTATTCTCTAAGCGTAAAATGACCCACCGCGATGGGACACGCCGAAGAGAAACATCCATGAACTCAGTAGTTAGCAACTCACTGATGACGTAGGAGAGCACGTGACCGCATGTTGCGCTGCTCCAGCCATACAGCTCACCCAGGCACTGCAGCTGACGCACTGCAAGCTCAGGCCGGTCCTGCAAACCATCAACATTCCAACATTATTTGAGGCACAGATGTTGATCGCACGTCTCTTCATTGCACAGAACTTGCAGATTTTAAGGACGAATAGATTAAAGATAAGTATTAGAAAAAACATGCGACTCTAAATACCTTTAATCAGATAACTTTATATTTGCAGACACTTTTGAAACAATGAGTATGAAAATAACACTCTTGTGCAAATGCAGAATTTAACCACTGTTTCGGCTCAAAGAGAAGCGAATAGGACTGTAAAGCCAAGTTACAATGACCCCACGAAATGCTTCGTATTTGTGATCTGTTTGCCTCCCATTTAGCTGCTAGGAAATTAATGTTAGCTCGAGCACTTCGGAGAGACGATCAGGCGCGTGCTGATCGACACTATAGTCAGAAGGCCGCAGGGTGATAGGCGGTCATCCCTCACCTTGATTAACTTCTTAACGGCCACGGTCGACATATGTGGACACCGCGGTTGTTGCGTTCACACGGTTACTGTCGACGTACGTGGCTATCGCGGTTGTTGCGTTCACACGAGCACGGTCCACTACCGCCGCCACCTGAGCAGTAACTTAACAAACTAAAGAAATGGAGCAGATGCGAACACGGAGGCTCTAAAAATAATTAAACCTTCACGCGCCTTCTGCAGCCAGCATCGCTGCTTCCGCTGTAAGTGGTCTGGAAGAGCACTGAACAGCGCTGCACCTCAGGACGCGGGCACTTGGACAGCATCTCGGAGGCTGAGCACAACAATACTGCATTTAGCCCAGGCTAAAGGACAGTCCTACACAGGCTAAAGGACAGTCCTACACAGGCTAAAGGACAGTCCTCCACAGGCTAAAGGACAGTCCTTCACAGGCTAATGGACAGTCTTCTACAGGCCGGCTTAACAGTATTTTACAAGATGAAGGACAGTACTCTACAGGCTGAAGGACAACCTTCGCTAGTCGACTTCCTGACGACTGTCACGCGCATGAAGGAAGAAATTATTTGCTCAAAACACGATCAGGAAATTGCGGTTGCACCTTACTAGTATTTGACTTCATTCTGAAGAAATCGCAAGTAATGAGGTTCATCACCGCTTTAAACGTTCACTTCGCTGCCAGCCTTTGAAATGAAACTGCCTATAGACCACTTGCGCTAGCTGTGAATCCAGTAATTAAATGTCTAACAAATTTCCCAGCTCCAGGATTACTTACAAGGCAAAGAAATTGGTCTGTCGGCCGGTCATTTTTCCCATTGGAGGAGCCCAAACTCAACGCTGAAGCCTGGTGTGACTGCCCCTGTGTTATTGCTTCAATTCACATCCGTCTGAAAAAGTGGAATTTCATAACACAGAAATATTTAAAATGACGTGAACTCTCTGCGAAATCTTGAAGTTTTATAGTAGTTGCTCCTAACTTCGTTTATGCCAATATTTTTTAGAAGGTCTTACTGTATTCTAGGGAATCTTATGAATGACCTAACTAGTCAATCTTAGAGTTTCGTGTGGCGCGGAACTGAAGTTTTACCTATGACATTTAATAAAATATAAGCCTAGCGCCACATGTAAACGCACGTTAAGAATGGGTGTATTTATGAAATATTTCATCTTAAAACACGTGAGCCCAACCAACTGCAGAGGCAAAACGCACAATTTCTTCTCTATGAAATTCATGAAATGGAAGGTCATAAGCAAAAACTCAACGGTATCGTTTGCTAGCGAGAATTGAGGTTAGGGCTAAAATTAATTTCAAAATTGTGCAATGTTAATTATCGTTAACCACTACAAGCTTTTGGTTGAGATAGCAGCAGTAGGGGGTCAATTTTAGAGTGTAATGAAAAAATCTTAACACTATCGGTAAGACAGATTTTTCGACCACGCAGGGCCGCGAGACATCTCAGTAGATCGAGAAGTGCATGAAAAATATTCAGGTAATGAAGTAAGTTCTGTTGATCGAATTTAGCATAAACTTACTTCTTTTACCCTTAAATAGGTATGAACTTACACGGATTGTGATCAAACGGTAAAATTTCCTTAGCACACATGAAAAAAGTTGCAAGCCTCTGCAATTTAAGGTTAAGAAATTATTTCTGATTGACTAGACCAAGTTTGGTGAGCTCTTGCGTGTTGAGATGCGCTAAACTGTACGTTTATGTAGGATGTACACAGGGTGTAATTTTAGCAATTGAGCCTAAGCCAATTAAGGGGCTCGCGTTCTTGTGCCTAACGAATGAAAATAAGGAAGATTGGTAGCTCATTAGAGACAAAATACCTGCAATCAACTGTGCATCGTAATTTTTGGGGATTTTTGGGAATTTAAGGGCTCATTTCTTTACAATCTCATTATGAACAAAGAATATATTAGGTTCATATTACACCCTGGATCATGTAAACATTGTTTAATCTGCTTGCAGATATCTACGGATTTCATCACATACGTCACGATTTGATTGGGTCGGTAGACGTGTAAAGCTAAATCATAAAATGTATTTACTGAGAAAATGAAGAAACTTTAATTTTTTGAGGGAGTCGATTTAATGCGAGGCATTGGCAATAACCAAGTACTCCATACGACGTCAAGTACTCGAAGAGCAGAGAGACTATGAATGTAGTACGAAGCACACTGCTGTAAGCTGGTTGGAACCTCTTGAGACTCATTGGTGTACTTTGAAAAGTAGAGCTAACAAGCAATTTTAACCATAATGTTCATTATCACCGACCTAAAATTAGTTGGAAATAGCTATTCTGGTTTCTGAAGCATTTTCGTTTTTGACCCGTGCTATTTATCAATTTACCCGATGCCTTTTTATTTCAATAAGTTTATTTTCTAATCGATAAATTTAAATTATCTTGACCTCTCCTAGCCAGGTTCCGGAAGCATGAGAAGAACTTCAGCCGAAGCTCCAGGTGGTGCCTAATACTTTCATTTCTCTGTTTGAAAACTATAATTATGTACAAAATTAAATTTATCAATATTGTTCTGATTTGAATACTACATATAGAAAAATTTCTGCTCCTTCTGTTTCTCACCAGTTTCCCTGAGGTTTTGCGTATGACTTTTGTCATTTGCATTTGCTATACATGCAATGGTGATGACGAGTTGCGCATGACGTCTAAACTTATTGTTGGGTTTTGAAACTTAAAACTAATGACACTAATTATTCGGTGTAGAAAAGATGAATAGATATATATA
The DNA here is from genome assembly GCA_014899125.1 of Orchestia grillus. Taxonomy (NCBI): domain Eukaryota; kingdom Metazoa; phylum Arthropoda; class Malacostraca; order Amphipoda; family Talitridae; genus Orchestia; species Orchestia grillus. The sequence continues at coordinate 5,286 of VOMN01095941.1, forward strand.
CTTTTCCATTTTTCTAATGCAAAATTTGAAGTCTTGATTTCTTAAAGTGTAAATAACAATAGTCTCTACTGCTCATACATCTCTTCCTGAGAAGATTGCGACTTGATGAATAAGAATAATTCAAAATCAACACGTGTCGGGTAAATTTAAATTAAATGATTTTTGAGTAAATAGTTTTATATTATGGAAGATATGTATCTCTTGCTTTTATTGCTAAATAATATTGTGTCGTCAAGGTTTTGCAGTGACTCCGGTCTAAGTCGGAAGTATTTCTTTTTTTGTCGATTGATAATGACACACAGTGTAATACGTCAAATTGAATAGTTATTCATTTCTCAGATGTTATGTTTTCATAATTAACATTATGAGCAAGCTTAACAAGAAAATGAATGTTGTTTGCTCAGCTAAGTTACGGCCACATAACATCTTCTTCCTGTGTGTTTAGCAGATAAGACTAAAGTAAATTCTCAGGAAAATTGGGCCATTTCTCTGTTTTTGTTTGCCGTCAATAATATGTGACTGACATTGACCTCTTACGATGGTCAGAGGGTAATTTCAATTTTCTTAGTAAAGTATCTTTTGTAAAGCATGAAGATTTATGTAAGTGAAGTATGTAGTCTAACATAAAAGAGTGGCTGGGTTCGGTCACACGCCGGAAATTATTTGAGAATTGGGATTAGCTACTACCGTTCTTTTTGGCCCTTCCTATATATACCCACAGTCCTTTCAAATTGCGGGCCAGGATCTAGGGCTAGGTATATATCATTGAAAAGTAACAAAATACGCCAGTCAGTATTATATATTTAAATCATAGTACTCGTAACATATAGGTACACACCAAGTTCAGTCAAAAGACTGATCATACTTCAGTCAAAAGGCATCTTTTGGAAGTTATGGAAGAAATAAAAGAGAAACAATGATGTATTTATGGTTTAAATAATTGATGTATTCCAAATTAAGCATTGTAATAATATTTTATTTTTATATTGAAATGTTTGTTATAGTATTGTGAATTTTTTTATTGATGAAAGTAACTTCAAAATTATTGATTTTCTAATTGTTGGATGACATGTTGGCAATTCCCATTTATATCATTACCATGGTATGTATAGCATTTGCCACCCATGCATTGAGAGAACTTGTCATTCACAGGGAGGGTTTTTGAGCTCCTTGCTGATGAGTAGGTATGTGGAATTAAGGGATTGAGAACCACAGGGTTATATATGCTATTGCTTCAAATTTAAAATTGGCATCACACACACTTCACAATTTTTTTATTTTTGAGTATGAATATTCTGAAGACTGGGGGATTCATGCAAAACATTGTTGTAATTAATATTTTAGAAGTTAGAAGTGTAATTATGGCTTATAGATTTTAGGATTGATTTTTTCATTTTTTAAAAACAGTATATATTGCCTAATTGTTCTTGGCATCTCAATTATATTTTTGCAGTCAGGCTTTGAGATTCTGCTCTTTGAATAGTTTTTCTGAATTGTAAAAAATGTGAATAAGCTGAAAAGCCTGCAAGATGTGCTTCTGATATTTGATTTATTTCAAGATAGATAACCCTTGTTATTATTCAACCCTTTTTCTAAGCAATGTTGCATTTGTCTTGCTTATTATAAATTTTCTTGTATGTGCTCATTTTGATTACTATTTCCATTTAGTTGGCATTCTCTACAAGGCATTCTATTAATTGTAAAGCCTTTGTTTTAGTATCATTGATTTGGATTTTTTTTTCTGAGGTGCTGAAATACATTTTTGAATGTTTAACAAGGTGAAAACATGGTTAAATATGAGTTTAAACTGGATAACATGTCTTCCATTTATGCATATCTTTCAGATTGCATAAGGATATGGTCATTTAAATAGTTTGATTTTAGGGTTAGGAAATTTTGAATCATGACAGAGTGGTTGTGAAAATGCAATCCTAATTCCTACCAACTTTCATGATTATGTTGGCAACCTGACAAAAAGTAGTTTCTGCAACATGAAAAAAAATCCTTTCCAATGCTATAAATATAAAGGCTGTATGATAACTAAAATGTGCTTTACACAATCCCAACCTGAGTAGGTATTAACCTTATGTTTTCTTTCAGAGTTTAACTTCCAGATACAAAAGCTAGCTTCAATACCGCCAAAATGTGGTTTGAAATGATTCCTGGCTTTGTTATTTGTACTGTGGCCTTGGCTGCTCCTATGTATATTGCTCCTGTCTTATACAAACTGGGCATTGGAAATGTAAGTATTGTCATACATCATGTGTAGCAGATTATGTGTATTGTTTTTAAGGATGAGGAGGAATTGCTTGTGAGACAAGTATATTTTTATCAAGCTGGATGTATCATTGTTATTGCTGTTATTAGTTACTGAAAAATTTGTGTATCATATACAGTCATCCCTCACTACTTTTAATTTTATTTATCGCAGCCTCAGTATCTTGAATACCTTGAAGATGTTTAGGCCTTTATGCCCAGGGCACACTGGGGTGCCGCTACTTTGTGTGCGTGGTGTGCCTTTGCATATCCGCAAGCTGTTGAATGAGACCGTTTCCCTCTGCTGTTTGATGATAGTAAGGCAAGGGAGGCCTATCAGGGAAAGTTTGTTGAAAATTATTCAGCTTCTTCTTGAATATGACCAGAATACCATTGAAGTCTCTCTGATCTTTAGGCAGAGAGTTGAAGAGTCTAAGTCCCATTACAGAAAAAGACTGTTCATGTTTAGTCCAAATGCTGCCAGCCACCCTTGCATTGAACGTTGGCACAACACACATCTTGCCAAAATGAATGTGCTGCTTTGGGCTACCTCATGATCTTGTTTTTGAAGTCAGGTACTAATCCTCAAAGCGTTTTCCTCATGTAGACTGTAAGGTAGACTGTAAAGCGTTTTCCTCCTCTCTTTGCTGGAGAGAATACAGTAGGTGAAATTTCAGGCATTCCCAGTAGGTTAGCCCTTAAACCTTGCAAATCTTTGCCGTGAAGCTTTGTTATTCACTTTTCAGCTTCACTATATTTTTTCTGGTGCCTGGATTCCATAAGTGGCAACTGTGCTTGGCCGATTAGGATTTTTATTACGGAGTGTTCAAAAATATTCATCAAAAACTCAAAATTGAGGAATTATGGCATGAAAGTTGCCCACATGCTAGCCAATGACAGAGAATGCCCACGCAATTCAAAATCCACATCTCTGATTGACTGGCTAGCATCCCCCCATTTGATATCCCTCCTGACTTGGGAATCTTGCGAACTGATTGGCCTAGACGTTTCTTCCACCTTCACTCTCATACCCAGTGAAGATGACTGTGCTCATTCAAATCAATGTTTGAGTGGTGTTCTAATGATAAAATGCACTTATATGGTTTAACATACACCTATTGATATTATACATACCCAAAAAATGTCTATGTTGAAAATGAGAGGGTGACACTAAATGGTTTTTAACTCTTTGCAGCCAGGTCTTGATCTATTAGCTGCAATAACTGAGGGATGACTGTAATCCACAATGTCTGCAAGTAGATATATGTTGAAATGAATTTTCTGTAAATGCTTCACCTTACCTAGTGGTCATGTCAAAATTATTTTACTTATGTAGCTGCAAGTTGACCTATGAAGCACCTTGATTACAAACATCTAAATTTTTTTATCTTATTCCAGTTTTACCTACGGAATACTCGTGAGAGGGCAGTTCGTTACTCCGTACTGAGAGACGAGCGACTCTCGGGCAATTCGTATAACTGCATTGTAAGTAATACCCCTAACCCTTTATAGCTTACATTTATTCAAATTATAAGAAAATGATTAAGTTTGCTTTAAACACTAGTTATGTTAGGATAATACACATCTTGTTCAAACAAAAATTCATGTAGGACTTCATATTTCTAATAGTTGTTAGTTCAATTTCTGTTTGAAATGTGGGTTCAAAAATCATTTCTAATTCTTAGTAAGATATAAAGGTTTCCACATTGTTACCTAAAAGCAACTCTGTGCTTTATAGGGTTAAGATAGGTACTAATAGGATAAATGTATAATTGTTGGATTGGCATATGATTTTGAAATACCTCTTTGAGAAAAATATCTCCCTCTTAGATTGCTGTTTTTGTACTCGTACCTCAGCTGACAGCTATAGCATAGATAAGCTTTTGATACTTCCATTTTTCATGCCTATTTTGCTTCTTTCAATTTTTACACCTTCTTTGCTATCTCTTCTTTGTCTTTTCTTCCTCTTCCTTTTTAACTTACTGTATCTGTGAGCCAGGAATCTAATGTGAAACCACACCTGTGCATAGATTCTGAATTTTCTACAGTTCATACTAGATGGTTCCTTTTTCTCTTCACTCTTTGTATGAAGTTTCATTTGGATAGGGAGCTTTAAACTAATGAATAACCTAATCTAATTTTTAGGGCTCATTAATTACATTAACCCTTCAGCAAGTAAAGCATTCTTGCTACAAGGCAGCATTTAACTATGCACAAGAAACTATTTGCAGCTCTATGCATGTGTGCAATAAGACAGTATTTAGCTTTTTATAGAAAAACTTGTAAAATCTTTGTGAAACAGAACTTATGATTTTGGTAGCTAAAGAGTTGATGAAAAATTATTTCTATAATTCCCATAGTTAGTGGCCTATTTAATTTATTTTCAAGAATTTGGCACTTAGGATGCCAGTCTTTCTGTATGTTATTAACAGTATAAAAATTTAAGCCTATTTTTGAAAGGAATGAATTTAAGATAACTATGTAAGAGATGAAAGAATCAGTTTCATTCTTAAAGGGATAAATTGAACATAGTCACAACCAAGCACATGTACAGGTGGTGTAAATTATGATGGGGAGCAGTTCTACTAATCTACATTAGTTACACTCTATTAATAGTCAGTACCAGGGTTGTTCATGATTGCAACTTTCAGGGATTATTTTAGTTTTTTAGGTTTGAACATGTTTTTTGTCTTAGTGTCCTTCCATTTTTCAATGGTTATTCTAATTCCTGGAGAATTTTTATGGCTTGATTTTTTATTGAACTTTTTAATTTTTTCTATAGATTTTTCCTGTGAGTTTAGTCAGGACTTTTATAGCCATGCCAGAACAGTGTCTTATTTTTATTTTCTTAAGTTGTGCACCTACTGATTTGAATACATTTTTAGGGTCATTATCATACTGGAAGGAAAATATTCTGCTCAACCTAAGATATTTTGCTGATGGTTTAAATTTTTAACCAGTGTCTTGATGTAGATAACTTTCAGGTTTCAATATTTGTGGGCCAACAAAGCTATTCATTGCCACACCTAAGTTAAAGCAACCCCAAAGTAATGTGGAAGAGCCTCCATGTTTTACTGTCGGTAGTGTGTTATTGGAAGAAAAGGTTCACTTTTTATGCAAAGACAATTTTATTTCGATGTATGCTATGGGATTGGCATCCCCAGGAGGGCACAGTTAGGTTACCTCAGCTAGCTATAGAAGGCAGAAGGTGAACTACATCAAAGCTTTCAGAAAAATACAAAGGAAATATTGTTTACTTTGTAATGATTCTCATACAACATGTTGCAATTACGTTTTTTAAATAATAAGACTTTGACATTTGATATTGAAGTCATGTTCAAACTTTTGAATACGATTTTGATATCTAGGCACCCAACCAATGAGAAATGGATATAATCATAAAAATTTGAATTTTAATCAAAGTAATTGAGTGATGTCTCATATTTACATGATAAAATGTTAACAAAAGTAGTTTACAATGTGAGCTTAAATTTTACCTACTTAATGATGCAGGTAGTCACCATAGTAAATGTGATCTGCTCTTCAGATTCAAATACCAAGCTTCTTGACAAGTGCAATAGAAGTGGCCACTACCTCTTGTAGACATCAGTATCTCAGGCTAGTTCATAAACTGCATGTAGAGTTGATGATGTTGGGCCCCTTGGGAAGCATAGGTTAGGCAACATGATTAGATTTGTCTATCGCATGTTATGGGGACTTGTAGAAAATTAAAATCCTTCCATATAACAGTGAGGAATGTAAATGGTACAAAGATGAGCATTCATGTTGTTCAGTTGCTAAAGTTATTATCCCTCGCGAGTTTCTTTCTCAAAATATGCACACATCCTATTTTGTATGCTTAGGAAAAGTACCTTTATTGCTGAGTGTTCTTCTTTATCTTTGTGTCAATATCGTGATGAACATTACACAGTAGGTTAAAATTCATTATTTCTCCTTTTGCTTAATCTCTTGTGGCACATTTGGAGTTAAATTATGTGAGTAGCTTTTAAATGTGTTTTCCTAAACCCTTCTCAAATACATTTTTCTCAGCTGGAGATAGGCTTTCAGGACTTCTATCTTTGGTGCCCACTTTGCTTCTTTGAATTTTCACACCTTCACTATCTCTTTTTTTTTCCTCCTCTTCATTTTGAACTTGCTGTTGCCCTGCTCAGGAGATCCTGTATGGGAACACACCTTGTGCATAGATTCCTCATTCTCGTCAGTCCATTTCTTGAGGTCTCTTCTGTTTTGGCGCGACATAGTCCGAATCACTGAAGTGCTACAATCTATACTATCTATACCCCAGGAAAATTGGTAGAAAATTTCTTTTACTACTGTTAGCTAATGTGATTTTAACTGAAATGAATTGTTTTGCAGGGCCTAGAAGGCATCCCTGATGAGCCACCCAAGAAGCAGTGAAATGGAGGACAAATTATCCTGTGGATGCCTGCTGGGGTGTCTTTTGCTTAACCGTTTGATATCGTCTGGACATTATGTTCCTCGGTATATTCTCGTTATTTCAGTGTTTAATGAATGGTTTTTTGGTTGGTGGTCGGTATTTATAAAATTACTTTTTTCTCTTTATCAAGTTTACCTATTTTCAAATCTGATCTACATTAGACTATATCCATCTATGTCTCCTTATAGTTCTGTATTAAGCCATTTACATTGAGCATTGTCAAATTAGTTGCAATCATGTTGTTTCACTTTTGTATGATAAAGACATGCAAAGCTAATTCTTATATAATGTAAATACATAATTTAATCTTTTTTGAGATTGTATGTCTATTCTGAACATCCTTGGTAAGAGAAGAAAGAACGAAACTCAGATTTTTATCTTTCTTTAAGCCGACCCTCTGTAAGGGCATAAAATAGGCCATAGGGTTAGGTCAGTCAAGTTTGTCACCTCTATGCTATGGGGCTGGCATCCCCAATGGGATACAGTTATGTTACCTCAGCTCTAGTTAGGCTTTCTGAACTTGGATCTTCCATGCTCACTGTACTTCTTTCCATTTTCATGTTTTTTTTGTTGATTACCTGGTCTTTATCATTTCTTGCTTTTCTTTCTTAACTTGCTGTTTTTATGCGTTGAGAAGCCCTTTTAACTCTCGGGAGGAACTTGTGCATAAATTTACATTTTCTTAAGTCCATACTAAATGGTCCACTCTTTTTTTCTTTTTTTGAGCTGACTCCCGAGAAACCAGCATATATTGGGAATGGTCTTGAGGAGAGAAGGTGGTTATGAACGCTAAATGTTTTGATAGTTATATAGATTGAACCCTGGCTTCGAACCAGCCCGAGACCGACTACCTTCTTTGATCGTGCCTTATTTTTAGATAGTTCTAACTAAGGCCCTTTTTCTACTGCAAACTTTATATTTGATAAAATTTATCATGTAATAATCATCTCGGTTTTCTTAGGAGACCACAAAAGGGCTCTGACAATCACACCATTTGTTGGAACTTGCAGCATCTCCCACACGTTGGCGACGTTTGAGCTTCAGGCCTAAACCCGCTCAGGCAAATTTACAGATCTTGATCTGTTGTCTGACATTGGACAGTCATTATGCAAAAGTTGTGAGAACTGAAAAGACCACCACAGAAAAAGTTTTACAATGGTTAAGAGCCGCTGTTATCAACTACACCACGACCGCTTCCGTGCAATGTGAAACAGTCGTCGTCATATCAATGGTTAAGAGCCGCTGTTATCAACTACACCACGACCGCTTCCGTGCAATGTGGAACAGTCGTCGTCATATCAATGGTTAAGAGCCGCTGTTATCAACCACACCACGACCACTTCCGTGCAATGTGGAACAGTCGTCGTCATATTTGTGCTTGATTACACTGCTCGACCTCCGTGTCAGTGTAGTGCCGACAGTTGAGCGAGTGAACTCTCATCAATAGTGTGTAGTAATTAGTGTTCATTGGTTGCTTGGGTCTGCTTCTGGTTTAAATAGTGATTTTTGTGGTACGTAGATATTTTTGTGGTTCAAAGTTCGTGTGACACAAATTTTTCTCATTGGCTGACTGCAGCTATTGCAAAGCAATAGGTTAACTTTAACAGGTTTTCAAATATTTTTTCCCGTTGAAAAATTTATAGATATGTCGTTTGTTCATGTGTAGCATTCATGCTTAAAAATATTTGGTGAAATAGTTTGCCTCAAAGAATAAGTAGCTTTTTGTGCAATTCTGTTGTGGTATAAGTGCGAAATGTGCTACCTCTCCAATCTAGCATGGAGGATAGGCCCTAGGGTCAAGTTAGTAAGGGTTGTCTATTGTGTGCTGTAGGGACTTGCGTCCCCTGGTAGCATTGTTCGGTTACCTCAGCTATGAACAAGGCTTCGGGACTTTTATCTTTCGTGCCCACTTTCAATCTTAGCATTTTCATACCTTGTTTGCTATTTCTTTTCCATTTTTCTTCCTCTCCATTCTTAACTTGCTGTTAAAATGAGCAGGAGATCCTATGGGGGAGTACATCCTGTGCATGATTTCACCGTTCTCTACAGTCCATTCTTTTTTGGCGCAACGTAGTCATTGAAGCTCTGCAATCTATTCTGCTACTCGATCTTGTCTGAACAATGTGATTTTTTTTTGCTTCCTCTTAGGTGTTGGCGCTTTGTTTTTTGGGCATGAGACAGTCATTTCGAAGGGCTCTCGTGGAATAACACTCGAGTTTTTGACCACAGAACCTGAGAAGAAACTGATGGCAGTGAGAGCAACAAGATATTGTGTGTTTTTTTTTCATCAGTTTGTTGCAAACACGGCTCAGAGCATGTAGAATTTAAATAAATAACAAAGACATGAAGGTGAGGATATCGAGAGAAGAATTCTGTGGCTAGTGGGACTTCCGCAGTTCGATTTCATAGTCGAGCCAAAATTTTTGAGGTCAGAGCTTCCTTAGCACAATGAATGCTGATGCGGCTCTTGGCTGGCTGATGGTTGCTAAAAATTGCATCTCATGGAGACTGAATTATTTATTTTTATGGGGCTGTTTCAGCAGAATCCTTACAGTTCCTCTGAGCATCGCGTTCGACTCTGTACGAAAGAAGGTAGTCCCAGGAGTATGTTGGTAATAATTGTACAAAATGATTTTCGAATTCATTAACAAGTCAGTGAGTAAGGACACTTATTATTGCGAATAAAATTTGAGTTATTAAAGTATACGAACAAAACAGATAGGTACAAGCATTTCGGATCAACGTCAAAGCAATTTTTAAAATTCATTTCCGGAAGTGTTGCATCATTTAAAAATTATCTGTCAAGGTAACTTTCAATAATCCAGACTGCTACTTCACTTGACATTGTATTAAGGCACCAAAGGAAATTTTTTAAACACTTCAAGTTCATGAGGTAAGGGAAATCATTCGATGTACATTTTGAAAAACATCTATAACTCTCTTCAATTAGTAAATATATACAGTTATGACGGTCTTTCGTCATCAGTGCTTAAATCATTCTGGCTGGCTCTATTCTAATTCTCATTGGTGCAATTATCGTAGTTTTATCGAATTAGGATTCAGGGAAGCCTTGGGTTAATAACAAATTACGGCATTTAGCGTCTTTCGTTTATTAGAAATCAGGAAAAGGAAATCGTTTATTCCTAACTCAGATAAATTAAAATAAGTGATAGAAGTCGTTTTTTCAACGAGTAAGATTACCTTAATAAAGAATGTGGACGACGCATCGAGTATTTTATGCACGTAAGGCTTTAATTATTGAGGGGAGTACTTCGTGACTGCGGAGTACTCCCCTTGGAAAAGGAAGTTTAAACCACACATTCTCCACCACACCAGTAGTTGTAAGACATTTAAAACCCAACAGTAAAACGTGTTGGAATAAATAAAGGTCCTCTTTGTAGTTGTGATTCTTAATTCACTTGCCTAGCGTTCAGCGTAAATTGATTAGTACCTTTAAGCTAAATTTTAACGAAAAACATCTTAGTGATTCTGTATATACACCTGATACAATTATAAAATTATAGGTGCATGATTGACTACAAACTAGGGAGAAAAGAAAGTTGAACTTATGTATTATACAAAATTAAGCATCGAGAATTTGGACTTGAGTTGTGGTTTATTTAAACTTTGATGGATTTGTTTAATGAACCATTGCTGTATGAGGGGTCTAACTCAATTTTTCTAGTAGATGAGTTGCGTGGTCACATTTCACGAGATTACTTTTACAAACAATCTTCGCAGCAATAATCATGCTTTTCTGTAACTATTTTTAAGATATTTAGGTACGTCTCCCCACACTAAACTACAGCAGTTGAAGCGTAATAATTTTTAAGATTGAATGAACCTGTATAAATTCCAACACGTTTTACCGTTGGGATTTCAATGCCATACAGCTACTAGCGTGGTGAGGGATGTGACGAATTTATGGTTCGAGTTTCCTTTTTCAAGGAAAGCACTTCCTGGTTACGTGAAATTCCGTTCCTGAGCCGGGATTCGAACCCTAACATCACAGCTGCGAGCCTATCACGCTAACCAGTTTGTCATGGAGCTCACATGATTAATAGCTAATAGTCTGGTTCTCTTATCTAACATATTCCTGCGTGATAAAAATACATCAATGTTCCGTTTATTTGACTGCTGGCCTTTTCTTCATCTAAACTGAACGTCACGATCTGGTTGAACCATACGCTAATTGTAAGGCATTAAAAACCCAACGGTAAAAAGTGTTAGAATTAATAAAAGTTTTAGATTTGGCGTAGAATGGAGCAAAAAATACAATTTAGGCTCATTAGTATCCTAGATTCATTCAATTAATACATGATTAGTAAACAATTGAACATTTACACCAATAAAATTAGATAATGATTCATATGATTTCTTATTAACCTGTATTTTCACCTTGCCAGTAAATATTACTTTTCCTCGACCAATTTGCAGTTCATCCTTATTCACTTTTCTTTAATAAGTATGGACTTTAAGTTCTTCATTTTTTATCTAGTTGGCGATATTTATATTACCAAAAAATATAAATGGAATTATTGTGGATTTATATTTAATCGTAAATTTTCATATTGTATTTTCCGTACGAAACAATATTAACTTCTCTTGGTTGAATCGCAATTGGCTGGAATGTGATTTCCAAACTGCATCTGCTCTGTAAACATTATGAAGCTTTATTTGAACGTGGTCGTCAAACATCATGTGGTGATCTAGGAGATGTGGTTGATTTTTTGCGAAACTCGGTAGTCAAAAGCTTAACATAAGAATTATTGCAATTATGTACAGTTATTGAATTTAAACTCTTTGTGCAAAATTTTACTCCTTGACAGTGTAAATTTACCATTTTTAATGTGTAAGTTAGTTTTTACATTCAGAGTTAAGAAATGTTTTCAATTGCTGTGTATATCTATGGTATGAATATCATCCGTTCTGTGTGAATTAATCTATGAGCAAAAGGCTTTTTGAGTTATTCAATTCATGGCAGTTAAACTTTGAAGAATGATGTTGTAAGGTCTTAAATTTATTGATATCTATGTTCAGCTGGGCAATACTGGATATATTCAAAGAGAGCCTCTTTAAGACTCTGTTTACATGATCTTAAATCTGCATTAAATGTTATGGTTTTGACAGTTCAAATGAGGCCAACTTGAAGCTCAAAAGGAATTCAAAAGTCTGTGAACAATTGTTTTTCTATTTCCAATTATGCAACTTATGAGGACATGTAACTTCCTATAAAAAACTTAGTTTCTATAGTATTGTAAGATATATTCAGAGCCTGTAAAAGTAAAACATCTTTTGTGTCAGAATATAAGGTAAATATTCACTTTAATTGGAGGTATTGCAGGAAGCATTTGTATTTCACATTGCCTTCATTTTAGTCTTATTGGGTAGAACTTTTTTCTCAGGGGTATGACATATTCTTGAAACATTGTGGCTAAAATAAATTATAGATAAGGTAATATAAGGTCTTCATATAGTGTTATAATAGTACTACAATATTGATTTTGAATTCTATGAAAGTTAGAGCCTCTTATGTTATGATTACTACTGGAAGCAGGTTATGTTGTGTTGAAGGAAATAAACTAAAGTAAACTGACCAGATTTAACATAACCAGCAGAAAGCATAAAACAAAGGATAGATTTACATAAAAGTGAGACAAGTTGCACTATATAAATCAATTGTTTACATTTTTCCTTATGACCCTTACAAAAATGGATTTCCAGCCATATGAAAAATTTTTTATCCAATGAGACGATATGATGACTAGGATATTTTATGCTGTATACTTAGTTGAACTAACAGTTAACCAAACTTGTCAATAAGTTTTTCATTACTGTTCAGTAATATTTTGCAAGTTGATGCTAAACAATGCAACACAATAGATTAATTACCAATGTTTTTTATTAATTTACAGCTCAAAATGGATAGTTTGGGTAGTTTTAACAGTATATATGAATGAGTTTTACTGATTTGTTAAAGTGTATTTAAAAATATCAACTTGGCAGATTATTTATTTAAATGAACTTCTGATAACTTAATGGCAGAAGCTTTTTTAAAAAATTATCATCTATATTTGATTAAATTAAGTTGAATGGTTTACAATGCTATTAAACAAAGGCTTTTTAATGAGAACACATGATTTTAATTATACTGTAAAGCATATAATAAATCACTTGAATGAAGTCATAGACATAGTGAAATAGATTAATTCCTGATTTTGAAAGACTGAAAACTTCAAAGAATAATATTTATAAAGGTAGCTTTATTAAAATTCAAGATAATTGTATGTACAAATGTGTAAAATATTAATCCAAATCCAAATTACCATGTCATTTAAAATTCAGAAAAATCAGCTTGGGTTTCAGAATTTCAAATCTTTCTTACTTAGATAAAACAATTATGTATTATAAATGAAATTTGTAAACAAAAAAATGCTAAATGTAATTTGTAAAGAGAATATCCTTACTCATTTTTTTTGTTCAGTATTATGTATTCTTTTTGAATATTAAACTACTGTGAGCAGTTTTTATTGCATTTGTCACATTCATGAGGCAATTTATAATAATTTTGTACTTTAAAGTGTAAATTCAACTCAGCAACATCAATAATTGAAGAAGCTTCTGCTGAAGTCTATTCTTTGAGCACTTTTTTAGTATCAAGACTTCACAGCTGAGATGTCTGCTGCAGCAGCCACTCATTAAGTTGGAAATAATTTCAAATAAAAGAATTTTGAATTTTTATGAACTGAATGCAATGTACAATGAGACCTCAAGATTCAAACTTCTACCATTTCTTTTGGCTAATCATATTTTATGAAGTACAAGCAAGATTGATGGGTGCCAGGCCAAGTGGTGAGCTGGCACGATAGGTTGCAGGACAGCATTCTGACTGGAGGACAAAATGTCATTGGATTAGGAAGTGCTTTAGTTGAAGGGTGTTCAAATCATGTGGATCCCACTGTAGTAGTCTATACAACTAAAAATTTACTTCAAATATGAGGAATCTGCAAAATTTAAAGATGTCTATGAATGTAGAATTAGGTGATAATATAGGTAACTGGCATGTAGGATTTAATTGACTTTCTGATAGTGTAAAAGTAAAATTTTAAATAGTGAAGCCTTTTTTGTAACATTTCCATCCAATTTAGTATTACAAAACAATGAACTGTCATTCTTAAAAACTGTCAAGGGTTCTCCAACAAATGATGCATTTTCTTTGCTGTTGACATCTTAGTGCGGATTGTTCATGATTGATCATTGTTACACCCATAAATATTACTTGTTTTTTTCATGTCTGACCTACAAAAGCACACCTACCTATTGTAATTTATACAGAGGTCATGCACAACATACAAAATACAACTTCTGAAAACTTGCCTTGCTATCTGTGAGCTACTAAATCTCAAAATAAGTGCAGAAGTTGACACAGTTTTAGATGGTCTGCTCCATAAATCTTATTAAACTAGCCTCTGTACGTAATGTATAATTCTGTAAAAAGTAGAAAAAATTGAAGTTTGTATGTTTAAGGTAGCAGAAGACTTAGCACAGTAGTACTTTGATATTGAATATTGCTTTGTTACATTTGGTTTATGGCTATTTTATGATAGATTTGAACTTTTGAATTCAAAAATTGAACAATTTTATGATAATTACTGTATCTATTTATTAAGTAAAATGTATTTTGACCTAATTCCATTCATCCATTGTTCACTGGTTAGGGATAAAAAGGCCAAAAATTAATAATTGGTATGATTATTAAATATACCTATTTTAAATTTTGTTATTCAAATTTGCCCTTCTACTTATGGGTCTTTTAATGTGTGATTTTGATATCCTATCAAAAAATATAGAAAGAAATACCTACTCTTGGAAAGAGTTTTAGCTGTTCATATTTTTGGTATTCTGTATTAGTTTGAGTTCTAAATTTTTCCCCATTAATAACAAATTTAACTTCATTTTAAAATATTTTTAGCCTTCATTTAGAAAATAGGTACTCAAATTGATAAATTATTGTATTATTATTGTTATTGTATCATATTTACACTCTTTCAGATCCATTTTTTGTTTAGCAAGGTACTTAAAACACGCAAAAATGATGGAATTCCCAATAAGTAAATCTTTTTCTGAAGAGTCTCAGCCTTTGAAAAAAGGAAAGCGTAGGAAAAAATTCAAGAAGCTTCCTTCTGACCTGATGCAGCTTCTTGACAAAGAAGAGTCCAACTCGGACTCAGATGTGAGCATTCCTGAGCCTCAGCAAAAAACTCGCAAAGTTCTTACCAAAAGAATGGCTAAAAGAAAAGAAAAGCTGAGAAATAAATCAGTTGAAGGCTTGAAGTATCTTTTGCAGTGGAAAGTTGACAAGTAAGTTGTGACATTATTAAACTTTTGTTTAAGAACATGCTCTGATTGGCTTTTTTTTCTGGTTTTGCATGAATATCAAGCTTGAAATTTGAGTTTCAAATTGTAGCCCAATAAAATTTAGTACAGGTCTCAGATTTCTGTTTCTAAGACAAGTTTGTTTGTAAGTTGGAATCAACCCTTTTTATAGTCGTAAAATCATGTGGCAGGCATGGCTTGGAGGGAACAAATCTTTTTTTTATACCTTAAAATCATTTAATAGATGATATAATAATAGTATTGGTAATATTTATAATGTACCATAATTAAATTGTTTTTGTAACAAATATATATATATAAAAGTGAAAATAAAAATAATCAGTTAAAGGATATTAGCCAGCAAAATAATGGCAGAATAACATAAATCAGGAGGTGTATCAAGGACACCTACTACACCATTGAAATTCATTTGAGACCAACAAATATGTAGGTACCGCCTAGTATTCCCAATGTAAAATATAGTACTATTGATTGAGAGTAATTATGTGTTTTATAAAATAGTTAATTGACAATCTGAAATACTATAAATTCATTTGTATAAGATTGTAGGATTGATTCCAGTTGCAACATCAACTCTTGTATTAGACTTGTGACCTTTAGTAACATTTTAGTTTAACTTATTTAAATCATTGATATTTCAAGCAAACATTTAAGATCATTTTTTTGTAAATAAGAAAGTAAAAATTTAATTTTATCTGACCATATTTTATGAAGCTTCAGGAGCATGTTAGTGATTATTCTTTGCTGTAATATGTCACATTGTGTAGTGTTTATCCATATTTTCTCTAATTCATGATGGTTATTTCCTTAGATTTACTTGGTGCATGTGTAAAAATTGATATAGTACCCATTGTAAGAATGAATTTGATTTTTCAGAACCAAGTGGAAGTTTAACAGGAAAATTCAGGCACAACTCATCGGATGCTGCCTCAACAGACACGTCATGACCGTGGACAACTTTCCCCACTTTTTGGAGTATGCCTCATCAATAAAGGGAGGCTCAGCATTGTGGCTGAAAAAATTGTGTGAGGAAAAAATTCAGGAATATGATAGTAAGTTGGTAGAGCTTGGTGAAGAAGAATCTGTGCCAAAAGACCTAAAATCTGCCAAGAAAAGGGCAGAAAAAGTTCTTGGAAATTTAAATATAGAGGATTCTCCAGAAGCATAATCTCAATATGTCGCTGTGTGGCATAACATCTGTTAGATCAGGGTAAAACTTTTATTTTGTATTTGTCAAGAACTGATTCTCATTGCATTAATGATATCCAATTATGAATGGGATATGGGATGTATGCCTTTGATAAATTGGATTTGATAAGAGTGTGGTACCATAAATGCAATAGGAAGGCAGCCTGTTATTGTAGATTTGTGTGAAATTATTTCTTGAAATTTGCAGTGTTTTGCCAATACAGACTTTGCCACTGACTTTCATCTCATTTCTCCTTGGTGTGAGTTGGGCATAGTTTACTTGTCACTAACGTCATTGTAGCTTTTATCCTGATTTGAAAATACAGGAAACAGTTGAGTCATTTCATAAACAATAAGCTTGTATTAAATATCAGACAGTTTAGCTATTTTTGAATGCATATGATGAGTGATAAACTAGAAGCAAGATGTAATAGTTTAAAAAAAATGAATACACCATTGTGACTGCAGTTTTTTTGCTGGCTTCAATGAATTCCTTCATTCAGCTGTTGGTTGACAACCCGCAAGGCAGAGGAGATGAGCTCCTTTTGGGGAAGGTGGACGTTCCTCCGGTGCCTCAGTCTAGTGAACATTTTTGTTGAGAGTCCATGTTCCCAACTTCTTAAATTGATTGATTAATGTCAAGAGACTAAATGTCCTCAACCTCTGTTTGAATGAATTGAAAAAATTATATATTCTGACCGTGTGCTGATCTGTATATGGAGAAATTAGTTTTCACATGAATTCAGATTGGATGATTGAACATACTTGACTAAAGAGTACAAGTCTGACTTTAAATCGAATTTTTAAAGAGGATCGTAAGACCACAGCTCTTAAAATCACTGCAGACCTCAATGAACACCTGCGGAACCCTGTTACCTCAAAAAATGTTCCTCGGGAGCTGAACAAATCTCGATTCTGTGGAAGAGCTGCAATTAGAAAACCTCTGCTTTCTAAGACAAATGTTTCGAAGCGTTTAGGAACCACCGGAGTTGGTCCGTCAAGCAGTGGAAAAGTGTGATTTTCTCTGACGAATCGTCGTTGACCTCATTTCCTACCTCCGGCCGAGTGGACGTTTGGAGACAATCGAAAAAAGCTTTTAATCCAGACTGCCTTCTCCCAAACGTAGAACATGGCGGGGGTTCTGTGACGATCTGGGGTGCAATTTCTTGGAAATCTACAGGGCCAAGGATTTCCCTTCATGGAAGAATTAAGCACTATGGTTCAAGCACTGTTTCCGGAGGGAAACACCATATTTCATGATGACGATGCCCTAACCTATACAGCTAGAATTGTTAAAGAATGACACGAGGAACATTCTAAAGTTGAACATCTCATCTGGCCACCTCAACATTAATGAGCATAGATGGTCGGTTTTACAGATTCAAGTAAGAAATCGATTTCCGCCGCCATCGTCTATAAAAGAACTGGAAACTGTTGTAACTGAAGAATGGCTAAAATTCCTTTGGAAACAATTTACAATTTGTATGAGTCAATATCTCCGAGAATTGAGGTTGTAATTGCCTCTAAAGGTGGACTTGCATTATATTGAAATGTATTTTGTTGATTTTCCAAGCTGTTTCCATTATTTTGTCCAACCCCCTGTGTCTGATATTTTCGAAACAAGATTAGTTTTTATCTCTAAATCTGTACGTGATAGAGAAAAAACGATTGGATATTTTGAATTCAGCGCATTACTGTAATTGTACTCGTGATGAGAAAATAGTTCAATTTGGTTGATCAGTGTGATTAATGTCTATTCTTCTTAAAATTGCTCTTAATTTTAAGTTCTCGTGCATTGCTCTTGAAGTTTCTGTATCAAAATTTTATGCCACTTGTGTGCATTCCATTTGACGTGTTATGACTCCCTGCAACTCATCAGATAGGTTGGTAAGATTCTCGTGAGACTCTGAGAAGTTTATTTAAAAGATCAGTGATCTTTATGTACGACTAGGAGATTACGTTTATGAGAAAGCAGGCAAAAAACCGTTTAAATGATGTTTACGTTACAATGTACTGGTTTTTCAGCCCCTTGTAATTGATGACGAGACGTAATAACGGTTCCTTCTGCGAGCCGATACTCACTTGTGCACCCAGTTATACAGTGGAGAATGTCAGGTTCAATCTTCCTTTCCCGAAGGAAGGTTTCAGTGATCATTAAAATCAAGCGTAAGTATCCATCATTGTGACGCTTTCTTCAGGGTACGTTGAGTGATTGTTGGCGAGCATGTCTGGAAATCTACGCTTCTGGATGGAAGTGGTGCCGTAATCTCCGTGTAGTAGATTGAATGACTTCACACATATCCTTTGCTAGCTTTTGTAATGATCGGTCCCACCATTTTTTCGTTTGGCAAGAGATCACTTTGTTCAATATAATCTTGGTTCTGAATATAGCTGCAGGGAGGAACTGCGAAGTATGAGCACGGTTTCGAGTTTTAAATTGGATTGTCTTCCTGCAGATTCCTAACCGAATTTTAATTTTAATATGTTGTACGCTAGTATGAAATAAGAGTAAGTTTTGTTTAAATTTTCGTTATGTCCGACTCCCGTGCTGTCATAGAGGTGGAATTGTTGCGAAAACTTAAGTCAAATTTCTGGAATGGTAAAATATTAGCCGATTAAAGAGTTCAATTGAGCAGCCATGAAATTCTCCGTGGAAGAGTGGCGTCGGAATATTGATGGAAATGAGTGAAAAGTACTTTCCGAATAGTGTCAGATGCCGTGTAATGCGAGTGCTTGAGGAATATTTAAATACATCAGAATTTGTGAAATGCAGAAGGCCACTCCTTCTTGAGCCTAAGAAATCAGTTCCCAAGACTTGAATGGATCGTACATGTGTAATCTGATGGAAGCTTACGAATGAAAAATTAGTTTCGATTGAAATTCTTATTGCTATCTTAGGATTTGAGATTAACGCAGATCTCCGAAAGAGCGCTGCGTTCCCTTGGAACAGTAAAACTAAACACGAACTTCTGTCATAGCTGGGGTGCCGGGACATTTAATGGGCGAAAAATTTCCAGTTCTTCAAGGGAGAATGAGTCAAAACTGACAAATTTTTGCTTTGTGCGTGACAAAGAGTTTCCTTTTCAATTTGGAGATCGAACTCGCGTTCCTTCTCACGCCGCCAATCCTATACAAGAAATACAGTAATGGCACCAGAACAACTTTAATGCGATCTTGCCTGGTAAATTACGGTCCAAGTTCCTCTAATGTCAATCAGATATACGTTGAAAGTTTAACTTGGAATTCAGAGGAAGGCTGTTTCTCGTTTTCATGCGCATTTGACTTCATCGAGGGGGAAATGTTTGTATCTCTGTCAAATGACGTGAAAATAATTCATCAGATATTACAGGCGACAAGTTCGTCTCACTTCCTCCCCCCTTTTCGAGTCTAAGAAAACTGTTCAAACGATGTAATGATTCATTTAATTCCAATTGTTACTAATTGACCGTAAAATTTTCGTTCCAGATTTTTCGATGTAGGGATACAAACAATAATTTTGTCAGTACACCATTGCTCTACCCTGTTAGTAGCAGCTGTGGCTTAGTTTTGGCATGTGTCAGAGTGGTTGAATACAATTTTATTTGCTTGTCCACCATCAAATATTTCAACTTTTCATTCATTTACCTTTTACAGTTAATTTCTTACTTCATGCGTAACGTACTGTAATTTTGGAGAAATTTCATTTTTTCATATGGTTCTTCATATTTTTCTTCTTTCAACGAGCCTTTGCTTAACGAGAAATTCGCTCGAATTTAAATGGTAGCAAAATGAACTCAAAAATAATTTACGTCGTAACTTCGAGCACTTCAGACGTGATGTCGCCGCGCCAAGTGCGCTCGCCTGTCAACAGCGAGGACGTCTCGTCCAGCTCGGCCGTGGTCCCCAACTCCTGCGTGACTCGACTCAATTTTAGCCCTGGCGAGGCGCAGGGACCTTCGTCGTCGTATGATAACTGTGCACTCGCTAACTCGACATTCAATGTTGCAGCTGCGGACGATTCTAACGCTGTGTGCGAGACAAAACTCGAGCAGAAATTTTTCCCCGAAGTTTTAACTCTTCAATCTACCAGCGTGAGAATGCCGAATAAAGACACCATGGATCCAACCTACGAAGCACTCGATAGTAAAGAACAATCGCAGCCTAACATTGTTCTGGAAAATGTCGATCATTCGGCTCCAGAAATATTTACGATAGATGATTGTGGTCCCGAATTATATGTACCTGACAGGGAGAAATCGACTGATGGCAAAGAACAGAGAGACCAAAATTATGAAAATGATGGGTCATCTGCCTGTCCAATTGTGGATATGAGCATCGTGCCGCACAACACGTTGTGGACTTGCTGGTATTGCGGTTTGACCATGTCATCATCACCTCATCAAATACGAAGGCACATGGATTTGTATTGTTACGCGATGAGACGGTCTATTCCCGGCGACCAACATGATGTATCCAGATCCACATCACCGGATATAGACGTAAAAACTGCCGTTGATCCATCTCAGATTAGTACCATTTCATTTGTCTCCAACTGCAACAGTTACGGCAACACATGTGATACCCAGAGAAGCTCTGGGGCAGGATTGAGTGTTTCTTTAAATAACCTTCCTAGTTTTAATAAATGTCCGGTTTGTAATGAAGAAGTTGGTGCCTTAGGCGATCATTTATCTGAGCATGAGAAAAAGGACCTTGTAAATGTCATATTGAAATTTGTATTGCCTTTTGATAAAAATACTGCTTTTGATGACGATGTATGTATCGTTGAAGAATCTCGCAGAAGCGCTTCTGTTGTCCCTTCATCGGCCGACACGGAGACGTTACATTCGATCGACCAGCCGACCCCTGGCGGTCATTCACTTCGTTTGACGTCGCCTACTCAAGATAGAACACAAAATTTTCCTGCCAGTAATGAAATGAAATCGAAGTGCAGTACTTTCACATCGAAGATAAAGCCTTCTTCTGGGAGGTCTCATCCACTGAAAGCCAGTCAGCGCGGGAACTTTGTTCCTAATAGAAGCCTCCAAAGTAACGTTTTGGGTAGACATACTGTAAATTCGAGGAAGAGTTTTCGGCAGTGGTCGAGTCGTGCACCGCATCCGTGCCCTGTGTGTGACAAGGTCTTGAGCAGCAGAGGCAACTTGTCAAAGCACTTACTGCTGCACAGCTCAGCCAAGCCCTGGAACTGCTCTACTTGCAGCCTCGGTTTCAACTCGCACAGAGACTGGGACTATCACCAGCTCCAGTACCACTCTTTGGACCGCCCCCACGTTTGTCCAGTTTGTTCCAAGTCGTTTGCTGTCCTGGCCAACCTGAAAGAACACGTGGTGTTCCATGGCCAGAAGACGAAAGCGTGCGACGTATGTGGGAAGATGTTCTGGACAAGTAAGTGCGTCTCCCGACATAAAAAAAGACATTACACTGATAAGAAATATGCCTGCTCACTTTGTTCGAAAGAATTCGCGATAAAGTGGGACTATTCTTTACATTATAAGAAAGTACATGGCACAAAGTAAGCGTTTTCTTTTTGTATCCTACTATGCATAATCTGAACACTGTAGTCTTCATAAAATCAAAGTTGAGCGATATAATAAGCGCCCTTGTTTTGTGGTCTGTAATACACACCACACAATGCCAGCCTGGAGGCGGCCTACCCTATGCCCCTCGAGGGATTTTTAAATCTTGTATTCAATAAACTTCAACTCAAACAATTGTGTTTTCTGCCGAATAGCCTTATCGAGTACACCGTTCATAACTGACGCTTCAGGATGCTCCGCCCATTCGCACCGAAAACACAAAGCTCAGAAGTTCAAAAGTTAATTAGGCAAGCATAAAACAAATCTTCATTTGCGCGACCTCATCATTTTCAGATCATAGGCTTACTGATGAACACTTACCCGGTCTTTCTACAAACTCGGCAAATTGCCATTTGGAAATACATTAAACTATTCTCGCAAATATAAAGACATATTGTTAACTTTGAATACACAATCTACAAATGAGGTTTCCCAGAATGAAACTGTGGTTATTCTAAAATATTTATTCTGATTCCTACTGTTAGCACACACTCGTAGCTCGCTACACTATCGATTTCATAATATCCCGCACACGGTGCGAGTGCGATGACGCGAGACAACTTCATAGCACTTACACATAGCTATTATGGCACGAAAACACAATTTCTAAAAGCATGATAAAATGTTATATGTTTACAAGAAGAAAATGACAATTTGAAGTTGAAATGACAAACTCCGAAAGAAACTAAGTTTGCGAGTGAATTGTAACTTTCATATAGAATCTCATTCAGCTAGTCTTCACTGACAGGAAGGCAGAAGGGGTCACCATTTAAAGTCCTAAAAAAAGGGTACTAACTTATAAAAACGGCATTAAGTTCTACAAGCTTTTTGATGATCTACAAATTTATCCTCAAGAGTGGCACAAGCATGCAAGGCCAACTGTTACTTAAGTAATGGACGTACGTCAGAGAGGATATAGTTAAACTTTTTTTTTTTTAAGTGAGGTATGATGACACTTTGACAAGGATTTAGGAGGAAGTTCAACATTGCCATGATAACGAGAATGGTTGGCAGCACAAGTGTGAGAGAGAGAGAGAACTAATTTGATCAGCATGTCATTCTCAGTCATGCTCCCTCAAATGTCACTGTCTTGCGAATGTGAAGGTCTAAATACAACATCCAAACTTTAATACACATTTAGTAGTAACATAGATTTACTAGCGCTTCACTAATTCAGACTATTTCGTGCCGAAGGTTTCACATTGCTGCAAGTATCGGCTTATTCATGGCATCATCATACCAATCCAGTACATAGTTTCTATAAATCATATTGAGCACTAATGCACAGTATTCCAATTCCGGGTTGGATTGGGTTTAATTCTTGAAGTTCCAACTTTTTAATTAACTAGTGCTGGAAAATTAATGCAGTGCTCGAATACGTAAAAGATTTCGAATTAAGCACCATTTAGACATTTCCTTTTCACGCAACTCAAATAGAAAACGTGTGATTCAGTTTCCAAGCTGGAGTAGATAGTTTACACCCACTAAAAGGCAATAACAGGTTTGGATGAAATAGACCCCTTTCATTAGTTATAGCTATGCAAATTAATTTCATCATAATTCGATTACAAAGAGGAGTGTAATTCAAATTCCTCAAAATGCAATATAAAAAAGTTTCCCAGCAATGTGCATGAAGCAAACTCGTGCGCAAAGCTGAAGTCTTCCACTACACCCAGTAGGTCAACCAACGTGGGCCACCGACATTCAATCAGGCAAATGGATTAGACATCTTCAATCACTTTCACTTCGCAAGGGTTATGTCGAGATGAACGCTAGCAATAACTGGTAGAAAATTAACGCATACTAAACTACCTACCTACCCCTTTAGACACCTGTTAACAATTAAACTTTCTTCCATGCTTCTTTCACACGTATCAATTTTTCGTTCCAAGGGACAGCAGAGAAAACATAGAAACTCTAGTAACAAGTACCAGGATGATACAGGGTTACCTAATACCTTACAAAACACAAATTATGAGAAGAGACGTGAATAAATTACAGTATTATATTGAAAATCTCAATGAAAACTTGCTGGTGAAAAGTTTACATTTCTTAAAAGAGAACAAGGAGACACTGACGGGGATAGACCGCGCCCGCTAACGACAAACGTGTCGCTCCTTCCGCAGTGCACGGGCTGCATCATTACTCACCTATAGATGGATACCCAAAACACAGGCATCTAAGTCTGCATAGGAAGTGGACTCACTAAACAAGCATATTTTTGTTACAAATTGCCCCAAATTATTTCACGGTATTCAACAAGTATAAGTGTTTTATTATCTAATAACCAGAAGCAACAGTGCATCTCTAGAAGCAAGTTTAAAACAACTAAAACGGGGGTACTCTGAGGCAAGATTCTCGGCGGGTGCTTATTGGTTTATCGGCACACAGACTTCAACATAGAACCTTCCATCTGTATCAAAATTACTAACGTAAAGTAGTATTTCAGTATGTACAAAATTTAATAAAAATCTTGAAGTTATTCCTTGAAAATTGGCTATCGATAGGACTAGAAGAACAACCCAAACACAATCGAAGATCTAAAAGCATAAGAAACGCGCACATAATGCTGCATAATTTTCCTGCAAATAATAACACAAACAAAACGAAACATTTCGCACTATTATGTTGACATGTACAACAAGTTCGCTGAAACAAAACCAGCGAAACTCATAGGAGATGTTGAACAAATCGTAAGTTGTATGCAAGGGGATCAGCAGTTATGAATACGGGGTGCGAGTGAACTGCCGATAAGAAAAGTGGCTCGTAAAACGAATAGTTTGGAAAAAGTGCTGTCATGGAACAATTCACGTTTCTACTGAGAGGTTCCTTGTAGATTTTTGAACCTCGTTTGAATGAGCAACCTTCAGCCGTTTGAGATTAAAGTTATCCTTAGATTAAAAACGAATATTGATTAGCCAAGATAGTTAATGTACTAAACATAATACATTGATGAGCGTTTTTTTCTCATTTTGCCGCACGAGTAAGAAACACAGAATCCGTATCAGACAGACAGCTATTAACGATTATCCTTATTTACGTAATGAAAACATAAAAATTACTAAATACGAATTAACGCACAGGTTATTTGTGACATTTTAGACATGGCGGACTAATGTGAGGTCCTTCACACAAACTTGTAAGGCATTCCACTCGTACACTATACGAAGAATAATTGTACCAACGAGTTTCAGGCGTACATTGGTAATTTGCCTAGAAAGTCAATAAATATTCAAATTTGATCAGTAACTTGTTCAGGCAATAGTAATTTACAAAATCACAACACAAACGGATTTTTTATAAAATTAAATAAAACCACAAAAATTGGGAATAATAGTTGCAAATTCAAAAAATAATAATTTTTTAAAAAACAGTGTACTCATCACAATGGACTCTGAAATACTTCTAATGTGAGTGTCCACCCCTTTGGGTTGCGTGAAGAGAGATCTTGATATTTCGCGCCCTGTTCCAAGTGTAACTCTGGGACAGAGACGAGTTTCGCCGTAGTGATCGTTTTAACAGACGGAAACGGGAGCTCCTTTGTTTACCAGCACAATGGTTACTACAGTCAGCCGCCCCTCAGCTGAGGCCGGCGTTTTCTGAATTATATTTTTGCAAGTGATTACATCGTTAAATTTAGTCTGTTACGATCAGAGCCGCAGTGGCTGCGCTGGTTCTGCTTTGGTGTGTAGTCACAGAGGTGGCCATAATAAAATCTTGCACGTGCTACTCCAGCAGGAACGTTTGAGCTCCAGTATAGCACCAGACAATGGGACATCTGGCGGTAATTCTTCAGTAGACTTCATTCGTTCTCGACATCAAATCAATGCATAATAAATAGGGTTAGAATAACATAAACTCTTGGACAAATTTAGCACTATGGAGCGAAAAACGTTTCTTATTCTCCTAGTCCTGTAACCTGAAAATGTTCGCATCACTTTTTTTTTCAACGGTGGTCAAAGTCATAAGTGCCTAGTAATCCAATGGTCGGGGGTGAACAGTTATTTGATTTTCGTTCATTACCGATATTTTGCACACTACCCACGAACCTTTCACTGTTTCAGTTCATTCAGAAATCTGGCAAAGAGTTCAGCAGCGAGCATTACTAGACTACATTTCTTAATCGCACCATTGGACTTCACAAATACGAGGTGAGCGTGCAACTACGCTCCAAGATATAAATGCAACTATAACAGAAAACAACATATAATTCCCTACACTAACACATTTAATTACTAATCTGAGACGCATTTGAGTTCCATGAGTAAGAAAAATAAAAACAAGACACGCATACTACAAAAATAATGAAACTTCAAGAACGAGATCTTTCCTACCAATTACATGTACCTCAGCAGCACAAGTTCCATGGCCGAAAGGAAGTAAGTAATGTGTCATTCATACTATTACTGTGACAAGCTTCGTGCAGCGTCAAGTAAAATATCTTATTGCTGAGAATCGTTCAAGGTATAAACTAGAATGAAATGGGCGAGGTAAAGAAGACATAAGCAATGATTCGAGATGAAGAGAAATGCTTGAAGAAATGGTTTTCAGCATGTGAACAACCAGGCAATGAGAAATGGCATGACAACCTACTGAATAAATGATTGAAATAGTAATGTAGAGTTCAAGCAGAGATATAAATATTTGTTTTCATTGCAGAAAAATTCTTAAAACGATTTATGCAATGAAGAAAGAGTATCGAACCATCAAAGTAAATTTAGCTAATTCTCTTCGTAAAAATTGTAGAATTTTGAAAAAAAAACAATTTAAATTGGATTCTTAACAATAACTGAATTATGTTCCAAATTGGATTCTTAACAATAACTGAATTATGTTCCATAATAAAGAAATATATAGCTACAATTAATGAACAGTCATACAAATAATACGCTCAACATTATGATACAATTTAACCCCTTCTTCGGCAAGGACGAGTTAACTTTCTTGAACTCATTAATCTTCACCTTTTGACTTAATTAGTTCTCGCTTTGGGCGCGCACATTTGTTAAATTTTTGATCTCCAATACAAAGTTTGAAGCGAGTACTCTTCCTTCCCTGATTTCTCCCGGTATGAACCAACCATGTCAGAGTGTACTCATATTAATGGAAAAATTACAAAAATCTCCTGCATATGGCAAGTAAAAAGCCTGCCGGGGAGAGGGGTTAAAAGTTGGACAATGAGTTTCCTCAGATGAACTTGAAACATTTTTGCTTGTCGTGCGGCAGCCTGGTTTTGAAGAGCACAGAGTCGACTCTGTACTGCGTGTTGAGGAGCGGGTTGTAGCCGTATACCTGCGCATCGAGCCTTGGGTCTTAGTCGGAACAGGTAGTTCAAAGGAAGGAAACGTTCATGTTTTTCGCATTCCTTTATGCCAGTCTACCATTTTCATCGCTCATCGATAAGTTCATTAAATAATTGATAAGGTAATTTTAGATACTCCAGCGAAAAAGTTATACCGGGTTGTGCTTCATTCAATGTTAATCCATTTCAAATAAACGCCAACCAGAAGAACACTTGAGGTCTAACGTGACAGCTTAGATTCATGACACAAAAACTTGGTTGACATGATCAAAATAATTGTTACATTACCGGTTTCACAAACCGGTCACGGTATAGCTTTTGCTTGACTTGAGCATCGAAAGGGCTCAAGTTCTCAAATGAATTGATACAAAAACACTTAAAAGCCAAGTGATAAAGTAGGCGGAAAGCTCCCACTGACCTGAGAGAAGAAGTTGATGCAATGATGGCGCTCAGTGAAGTGAGAGTCGTCCTCGCTGAGAGACACAGGGCAGCCTGGACATCGGAACGTCCACCGGGACGTGACCTGCCGAGTTGGGGGGGCGTGAGGACGGGGGGCGTGGCGAAAACTCAAGCATAGATACCAAAAAATGGAAGAGAAATGCAACGTGAAGTATAAATACAGAAGTTATTCTTGATGGAATTATTTTATACTAGCAGATTAAGATACCAAAGAATGAAGTAAAGTAGAAGGTTAACTATACTCGTAGAATAAAGACGCATTTGTGCGAGTAGCAAAAAAGCATAACAAAGTTAGAATACCATTGTCTACAGCAGCATGATATTCAGAATTTGCTGACCTCACTCAGCCGTATGATTCCTACGTGGATTTCAATTATTCAAGCTTGTGTCTCGGGGGTTTATTGGCGTTTAAAATCACACCGCATCTTCATTTCGGATAATATGGACTCACAAAGAATTGGGTAGGGAATTCTACGCGCGGTATTGCAGCAAATGTTTTCAAACAGACTGGCTCTGATCATCTCAAATGTACAAGACCTGGAAGAACGGAGGGAACTCAAGATGCCTTCACTAAAGTGAGATATTACCTTCACATTACGGCTGGGTCACCACTGCACGAAAAAACGATAAGGCTTCCTAAATATAAAGATACACCAAAAGTGACGGGTACAAAGTGCCATCCAACAGTACATAGCAGTTCATTTTTCATAGCAGGTGCCACTTAAAAGATCTCTTTCTTATCGTTGATGTAAACGAATAGCGTCTATTAGTATTAGTGTTACCACAACACAATCACAAAGTTAGTTTCACATGGTATCGGATTATAAACACGCAGCATAGGAAAGGAACTGCTACGAGTATTTTCATCTCTTGCGAAGTTATGCACATTGCCGACTACGATACAGTTCTGAGTGAGCGTCGAGATGGCACCATGCACCCCTGGTACTTCATGATCAGAACGAGGACGTGTTTCGGTCACCTTGACTGGTGGCTTGCGGGTCATGTGGGACACGAGGAAATTCATGGCGATGTCCTCGCAGTTCATGAACTCGTCCACCTTGTCCCGAATGGCCTGGGGCATCACTTGCGAGTACAGGAACGAGTACGACTTGTGGAAGAACGCTGCGCCTGCGCGACCGTCAGATTACACGCATTATTTTAATTCTTAGATTCATCGTTTTAAAGCTCCCTATCCACATGAAATACGATCCAAAGAGCATAGAGAATAGAACATTTAATATCGACTATAAAGCGTTGGGAAGCCGTGGTCAAAGTGTGTTCTCACACAAGATCCCCTGCGCATAGAAAGTTTAGATTGAAGTAGAAGAAAAGATGGAGAAGAAATAATGAAGAACGTGAAAAAATTGAAAGAATCAAAGAAGCCACGAAAGATAGAAGCCACGAAGGCCTATCTATAGCTGAAGTGACCTAACAGCGTTCGTCTGGAGACGCCAGTTCCCATAGCGTACGATAGATGAACCTAACTAACTTGACCCTATTGCCTATCCCATTTCTCTTGAGGGGCTCACCAGTGAGAACCATGGACAGTTCGCACGAGTAGTTGCTGTTGTAGAGCCACGAGTTGTGCACGGTGTCCCATGCATGGAAGCGACCTGGGAAGCCCACCACTCGGTCACGTTCTTCTCTCCACACCCTGAAACACAACACAGATAAGATTAATCACAAGGAAATTCTACAGCGTTCTATTTCCAGAAATCTGAATGATTCAGGCAAAAAGCCTCATAAATAAGCTAGCATAAATAGTCCAGATACTTGTGAGCTCAACGGTTTGCTGGCTTTAGTCGCATCGAGGAAATTAATGTTGAAAGCTGACGGTCTGGCATAGATAAAGCCATGGCAAACTCTCCATAAACTGGGCAACCATCGAATGAGAAATTATTTTTCCAGACACGGAGTTGACGGTAAGTATATAATTCACAGAAATAAGTACAGGGCCTTAGAAATGCGGAAACGTCCGAGGTATGTCTCTGTTGTATTCAATAAAGTTTTATATGAAACTGGTAAACATAATTCAGTTTGCAAAGCGGCAGTCGAAATCACGTATCAGCGTGAATAGATTGTGTAGCTGAAGTCTAAACCCCTCTTAAATTATTAATGTAGATATCGATCTATTTCCGAGATGTTTGAAGCATTATTCGAGATTTGGCATAGGAATCTCCCTCGGTACCTCGACCCAAGCAAATGTAGCGGTAATGCCACGGCAGATTCGTCAGCTCATTTACCTCAGAAAACTCGAACATGTTCTCGAATTCAGCATACGCAGCAGATAAATAATCAATCAAAAATTTTCATAATGACGCAGCTACATATTGCTCCCCATATCGAAAATATCTAAAAACGAATTAAAGGACTCGTACCATCTGTAAAGCCCGGACGTCCTTTCATGAATAATGGTTCTTACTGGACCATATCATCACCTCGTACACACACGCAGCGGAGTCCTACAGCTCTCGAGGGCAAAAAGACAAAACCAAATGCGGAACATACTCATATACGATAGTGCAATATGTACCATAATCAACCTCCATATTTTCCACATAAAATGTATAGAAAGTTTTACAAATTGAAGTAACAATAAAGTGGCCAAAACTATCATACCGCATAAGATGAAATTAGCTTGCCGTCATTACGGTTACAACAAACTACAGCTCACGCACCGGCACGTTTTAGAATAAATTTTGAATGCCCGACAATCCATACGGAATCCAACATTACTCTCTCCACGAAGCTAGCGCACACAAAACTTCTTCCAAGATATAGGCAACTGTTGAAGCACTAGTTTCCTCCCAGATAAAACTCAAAAACAGTCAAGTTTGCCTCCGTTACTTTTGCAACTAAATCTCTCGGTTGGATACGGTGATTTCAACATTTGAGTACTACCAGGACACCTCAGTCCTTGCTCAAAATTTTCCCTGGGCAATGATACTACACATTTTTTAACGCTAGAGCTCTGTCGAAGCGCTCTCGAAGAACCTGCAAAGCAATTTATCGTACATCTGGGGCCGCGCTACGTGACGCAATCGACACAGTTGACAAAGTTTGATCATAGTGTAACAACTACTTATGTGTTCAGGACACAAAGGGTTACATAGCCCCTGACAAGCACGAGGAGTTCAGTGAGCGTAAAGCCTTATTCAGACGCCTGAGGGTTGCTAGATAGAATTGGGGCCAATGTTAGATTTTTATATGGTTAGTATTCGTATTTAATCAGCAAAATAATATTTTTGGTGGTATTGTCTGAATATTTTACACCCTTTTCGTCTCCCTAGCAGGACAACCCCGCATGAACTGGACACAGTCGCAGCGTTCTGGGACGACCTCACCTGAAGCCGAAAACTATTTCGTCGTGCCTGAGATGCGCGTCGTCATCAACTGACAGCACAGCCTCTGTCTCTATCTCGGAGTAGGGCAAGAACCTGTTGTTCAGGCTGTTCCGCTCCGCTCGTATCACCTGAACACAAAGAAATCATTCACTCGTGCACTACAAAATCCTGCTGGCCAACTGCACAATTGCGAAATGTAACGTGAGTCTTGATGTCGCGATGAAGAATTTCACGGTGGAAGCACTGTATAAAAGAGAGTGCTTGTTTCTGTGGACACCATAAGTATGAGGGCATGTTGTATGAGAAACTAGTCAGTGATACCCGCTCTTGGTTAAGTATCACACGACATGAGTTATGGTAACTCTGAATTTTCTGAACAAATCTCAGCCTCATTGGACACCGTTTGCACTTGGCATTCCATTTCACGAGGAAATATTAAAGAAATTCTACAAGGAAATAATGTAAGGTGGCAGTCGCGAAGTGCAGGACTTGCACAGGCCAGACTACAAGTTCCAATTATTATTTCAGCATCATTGTAAGAATACTGCTGCCTTGAAGAAAAACAAAAAATGTTCAATGGAAACGAAGGCACTACAGAATACGCTCGCACACTAAGAACGAACCCTAAACGTTCGAAAAATTTCGTCATAGGCCCTTGTGAACTGAAATCTTCGCGTAGTTCTTTCGATTTCCGTTTGACGGTAAAGTAGTAAACTAGCAGAGTATAGGACAGATTCGACGAAGAATAAATAGCTAAGTACCTATTCAACGAACCTCTCTTTTATAACTCTTCTTAAAATATATACCCCTTACTCTCAGTACGAAACCATTCAAGGCTTCTTTAACCATTTATGGCACATATTTCTTTCATGCAGAATTTCATGAAGACATCTATGTCTCAGTCAATACTTAGAAAAATGTTTCAAGACCAATTTTAAATAAAAATTGAATTAACAGTAGTTTAGTTTGAACTTTTCTACACCGATTTATTTTTGAAAAAGACGTACATCATCTCCGCACACCAAAAGAATGGTGTTCATCCAAAAACATACTTGTTTCATTTTAATCAAAAACAACAATTTTATTTTACTTAGACGCTCGAAATTCCTGAGAGATTTCCACACTAGCCGTGTTTGGACGCGCCAGGAGACTGAGGCACGGCAAAAATAATGAAGAGCGTTGCCGTATAAAAAGGAATACCTTGATAGGGACTTTGATATCCGGCCACCGGAGGTCAGACGGGGGCGGCTGGGGCGAGTTCCAGACGACGACGACCTTGTTGAGGTAGGGCAGCCCGTACAGCCGCGCCAGGGAGTTCACCAGCACCTGCAGTGCAAGTCTACCTTCACTATCGCGTACATAGCGCAGATGTGTTGCAGCTACATCGTAGTTAAACCATTGCTGGATATCGCACACGCTAAATGGCTGCCGTAAAACGTTGAATAAATCATTAGAGGAAACGTACCTAGTAACAAAATTGAACTACCAGTACAGAGTGCCACCAGATCATGATTGATCATAAAGTTGTTATTAAACATCATTCATTATTATTATTATTATTGGGGTTAGACGCAATGCACCGGCCTCGAGGGCTATACCGCATCGAAAGAGTAGGGACCATTTAGTATGGACTTAGGAGAACGGGGAATCTATGCACAGGGTGTGTTCCCACACAAGATCCCCTGCGCATAGAAACAGCAAGTTAGGAAGGAAGAGGAAGAAAGGACAAATAAGAAATAGCGAAGAAGGAATGAAAACGGAAGGAAGCAAAGTGGGCACGAAAGATAGAAGTCCCGAAGGCCTATCTAAAGCTGAGGTAACCTAGCGGTGCTCCCCTGGAGGCGCTAGTCCCCATAGCATAGGATAGACAAACCTAACTAACCTACCTCTATTGCCTATGGCCTATCCTATGCCCCCTGAGGGGAAACATCATTCAGTTAAATATCGTAGAACTAAATCACGAATGAATATGCTCATATTGTTCGTCATACACTTTAAAAACAAATTTTACGATATTTAATGATCATTGAATTAACTATTAAACCGCGGTAATACTCTTCCGCGAAACCTTCTACATCCTCACTAGTAACGCCACAAATTCCACAGTGGTCCTCACAATACACAAAGCACAATGTTAAAAATTCATGCTCTATTTGAAATGAAGTGCACTTGGAAGCATTAACAAATACAAAAGCAAAATACAATGGAGGCCGTTAGTCATTGCCCTGTATTAAAGAATGGTACCGGTACGATAGATAGAATTTTTGAAGACCTATAGTAGTATTAGTACTTGAAGGCCTATATACACCTGAGGTAACCTAACAGTGACTTTCAAGGGACGCCAGTCCCCATAGCATACGATAGACAAACCTAACCTTATTCCTTATCCTATGCCCCTGAGGGATGACATACAATGAAGGCAGCAAGCCAGTGCTCTATATTTAGGAATCACACCAACACTCCGCCGAGTACTGATCAACACTCACGTTAATGAACTGTATGTTTACATGCCATTCCAGATACTGGAGTCTTTCTGTGTGTTTGCCTTACGTGAGTATGCAGAATAAACTCATGGTAGGTAAGACTGAAAACAAAGTTAAACATCTAAAGCAAAACAAGTACGACAATTGAGAAGAAAAATGGATTCATTAAAAATACTTCACTCGTCATGAGGATGAATTAGAAAATCCTCTCACGGTCGACCGAGAGGAACTATACAGATGAAGACGCTCTAAAGATAGCACTCGCATACTACATAGCAACACGCAAGGCATGGCATTGCCCGCCAATTTTGCTTTTATTTTTATCATATTATTACCTACTCGTAATTGAAATTACGGAAGCGGTTTTCAGATTGATATTATTGACGTGTACTCATTGAAATCGCCGAGACGTGCTCACAACAAGACGAGGCAAGATGAAACTGCACCTGCTCACGCTCGAAGGTGAGCATGACGATGGTGAATTGTTCCCTGGGGAAGTTGCCTCCCAAGCTGTCGCTGAACTCCTTGCCTGCTCCTCCAGCACCGTTTCCGATGGGACGGAATCCAATCTGTGGAGGAAATAAAGTCATGAACTAACTCGTTGTTTGTGCACAGTAATAAGAAATAACAAGAACGGCACGCAGCTTTCAATGAAGTTTAAATCAAAAATTTATCCCGACTGAATGACAGTACATTTCAGGAAAACAATGTCAAGTAATCCCATTATCCTCACAATTTTATCTCATAGCGAAGATGTTATTAGAAATGGTGACAACTACCATTCGATAGAGAAATTCGAACCATGGAATAGCTCAGACTTAAAGTAGCACAAACATCGACCTCTGAAGTAAATATTCCCATGACTCAATAGGGCAATGTCTGTAATGTGATGCAGAAAATTAACAAGATACATTCATACATTATCGGGCACCCTTGGCTAAAAAGCAGAGAACAATATCTAAACAAAACCAAGTCCGCAAAAGTTTAAAAAAACAAGCTGCTGTGCTACTCCATGTCAGCAAGGAATAAAATACCGCCGCGGGATCACACAAATCCATAATCAAACAAGCGACTTGAGAATTTAAGAAAATGATCTACCAGCACAAAAATAACTGAGAAAATGCTAATATCTTCACTTCGAGAGACAAGTGACAAGGGGAAAACAAGCGCTGCTTACCTGTGATCCTGCAAACTTGGCCTCAGAAGGAAGGATGGGGTCGTGGGGAAGGTTGGGGAAGAGATGGCCGGGCACAGCCCACGAGTTCCACTGGTGGTGGCGAGCGATGCTCGATACCGAGAAGTTGCGCTGGTACTTCAGTGACGCAAACGGCGGCTCCATCGGACCTAAGTTCTCGTCAGTGTCCGGCTCCGGGATTATGGAGTCCGTCTTCAAGGGCTGCAAGCCGACCGAGAGATTTGAGTTATAGAGCAGCACAGCTGCTGTGACCAGAGAGTTAAGTTATGAAGGAGCACAGCTGCTGTGACCAGAGAGTTAAGTTATGAAGTAGATTACTGTGAGCATGGTACAAACGTGAAGCTATTGGCCTCTGCAAAGATTTTGGCAGCAAGAGTAGTACGTGAAAAGCACATCAAGACGATTTTTTCACGAGCACAACAGCTGTTTTTGTGTCGCTGCTCCGCACTTAAACTGCTACATACAAGCGTAGCTTTTGCGTGATTCCAGAAAACTGATGACTTGTTAGTGCTTGAGTTGTTAAGTGAAAAGTTGCTTTAGAAAGTTTCTTTTGGTGGCGACAAACTGGAGTCACTCCAATAACATGTCTCAATGGAATCCATCCGACGGACTCGTGGATGCACGATACAATATGTCCCACAAGAACCCGAACCGAGAATTTTGCTAGAAATTAAATGCTTATGGTAGTCTTATGATGGTATTACTAATACGGGGAGAAAAAAAACTCTGTTCGGGTTTTTGTGGGAAATATTGTGTAACTCAATTGAGCTCACTCCAGGTAAGGAATTAAATTTCAACGGTATGGATCATCAGATGAAGGCCAAAAACTCACCTCGAAGCTGTCATCAAAGACGCTGGGCGAGGGCTCGTGAGGAGCTGCGAGAGGTGGTATGAGGAGGCGCGTCCTGATGACCCCCAACAGGGCGTCGATGAGCACCTGGGAAGACCCAAGGTAGCGCTCCCACACAAGCCTCCCCTGACGCCGCAGCTGCAGCACGTCTGCGTCGCTGTACGACCTCACGAGGAAGTGCAGCTCGGACACCCGGCTCTGCAAGTCACAGTGCTAGTAGTAGCAGTGATACGGAATTAGCCAGCGCTTCAGTAGTCGGGCTATATTGCGCCCTACGTGATCAGTCGAAACAGCAGAGATAGCATAGTTCTTAAGGTTATTTGAGTAATAAAATACATTACATAACAGCAGATAATAGTTTTTTTGGACACACAGAGCAGTAGATTTTACTCGAAAAGAGAAGGCTACTGAATAGCAATGTTAAATTACCGAGATCTACAGTACGTAAAAGGATAATGAAAATGAGCTCGAAAAAAACTTTACAAAAGCAAAACTAACAGAGATGATTGCTTAGCGAGGAAGTTGTCTCGCATCACGACAGTGCATGGCCCCATGATACTAGTGTTGCACAAAGGTAAATTGAAGAATTCAGTAGAAAGCAGTTCAATCACCTTCCACCAACCAGACTTGTCACACCATGAGGCTACCACTCGTTCCTTCACATGACGTGTGACCTTGCAAAACGGTGATTTAAAAGGAACGATTACACAAAAAATGCTTGTCATTACTCGGGGGAAATTTAATGGAAATAGTAGTAGCAGAGGTGGGCAGCGCTACTTTGAAATGTAGCGGCCGC
>VOMN01095943.1:0-15945 GCA_014899125.1 Orchestia grillus
CAAACAGAGAGAGGAAAATAACAAACAGAGAGAGGAAAATAACAAACAAAGAGAGGAAAATGACAAACAGAGAGAGGAAAATGACAAACAGAGAGAGGAAAATAACAAACAGAGAAAAGAAAATAACAAACAGAGAGAGGGAAATAACAAACAGAGCGAGGGAAACAACTAACAGAAAGAAGGACACAACTGACAAAGAAAGATACAACTAACGGAAAGAGGAACACACTAACAGAATTAGAAAGACAACTAACACAAACAGACGCACAACTACACAAACAGGCGCACAACTACACAAACAGGCGCACAACTACACAAACAGGCGTACAACTAACACAAGCAGGTGCACAACTCACCCACACAGTGACACAACTCACACAAACAATGATAAAACTTACATAAACAAGGACACAACACAAACAGGAACACAACTCAAACAGGGACACAACACAAACAGGAACATGACTCAAACAGGACACAACTCACACAAACAGGGACACAACTCACACAAACAGGGACACAACTCAAACAAACAGGGACACAACTCACACAAACAGGGACACAACTCACACAAACAAGAACACAACTCACACAAACAAGTACACAACTCATACAAACAGGACGCAACTCACAAGCAGTTGCGTGCAGCCAGGTCCGAGTGGAGGATGTTGCAGGAGTGCAGGAAGGCGAGCGCCTGAGCTGCCTGCAGGGCCACCTGCTGCAGGTCGCCCGGCGTCAGGTGCACGGACCTGCTCTTCAGCAACCTGCAGGTACGCGGAGCAAATAATCTTTTAGAGCCGAGAACAGGTACAGAAATATTCAATTCAACGTAATATTAAAGAAGGTTTTTTGACTGAGCACGAATAATAATCAAAGAGGCGAGCAAAATAGCACGAAAGTTGATGTTTGGACGAGATTGCAGGAATTATTCTGCCACTCCGCTGGTCCCTCTTCTTGCCACCATCAACAGCGCAGGTGATCCTCTCAATATTTAAAGGAGATTTGTAATAAGAAGCTTACAAGATTAGCTTCTCTTTTCAACTATTTGCCAATATTTTACGCATTTACACACAACGGCAAAAGTTTCAAGAAATTTATCGCAGAGTTGGAAGCGATTTTAGTTGGGAGCGATAAAATCCGGCTCAAATGGTATCGTTTATAATTCAGTTACGACTAGTAAATTTGAATTTGAAACGGAAAGCATAAAAATGATTTAATCAGTAAACCTCTTAATTTCATAGGATAAAGAGATGGAAAAACTTGATTACGAACTGTTCTCTCGTAAAATTGAGGAATTGCAACGGTTAATTTTCAAGCATGAAACTTGTATTGAAGCATGAATAACTGAAAACAGCTAAAGTTTGTACGCTCATAAATGTGCATTATCTGAAATCCAACGTGCGAGTTGCGAGTTATAGTTCCAGAAATATACAGAGAATATTTGAACTCTTGTGAATAATGTCGTAAGCCGATAGGAAAGCCGGGCTTTTGCGAAGAATGGAACTGAACGGCAACACTTCCACTCCTCATGGAACTGAACGGCAACACTTCCACTCCTCATGGAACTAAACGGCAACACTTCCACTCCTCATAGAACTAAACGGCTACACTTCCACTCCTCATGGAACTGAACGGCAACACTTCCACTCCTCATACCTCAGAGTGACACAAGTAAACCAAAGCGTTGCCCAAGTCTCGCCCCCGAAAAAAACAGGGAGCTTTTCGCAGTGGAACTATTTGAAAATAAAATCTCATAGGAGCCAGGCTGCTAGAGGAAACTTTTGAAGAAGACGAATCATTAAGAGAACTCTTTTGCAATCAAACTTAAAACTTCAGCCTGAAACCAGCAGGTTTTAGAGCTCAAAGGAGAAGAAATAAAAAAGAATACCAGTATCGTTTATCAAGTACGGAATGGACACCTCGTACTGAAAAAATGTGCACAAATAAAACGTTGTGAATGCACAATATCATTTAAACTGGAACATTTAAAGATAAATAAAAAATTCGCTTCAGAAATGAGCCGTTAAACTAGACTTTGTCTTTCAGTAAGAGCTAAGATTCTCTAAAAATTAGGTACCCTTTGTCCTCTAACAAGGGCGTTTCATTAGCCCCAACTCGCTAGCGCACCCTTATCGCCGATTTTCAAGGTTGGACCAAGTTAATTTTTTATTAGTGACAAATTTGTCGAAATTCAGAATTACATCTCAATTAAGTCCACCTAACTGCTCTGTGAATGCGTGCAGTTTTTTTTATATTTTCATCCTCTTTTTAGACTTTAAAGCAGTTCAAAATCTACACACAAAATCACATTTTCCTAAAAATTTTCAGGACAATGATGGCGAGATAAATCAAATGCTAAACTACTCAATTACAAAGTCCATGTATAGCTTCGAAAAATAACTGCTGCTTCATTGTTCCGGTTATGTATTGAAGTAAAAATATTGACTCGCGTGAAGGTTTGTGCGCAGGCAACAATACAAGCAACACATAATTCAAAAGATTCCTTGTCGAGAACCAACCAGTAACACAACCACGCATAATAATCTATAAATTCTTCAAATTCTGTGCGCGTTGTGCATCACACAACGC
Source organism: Orchestia grillus (assembly GCA_014899125.1). NCBI lineage: Eukaryota > Metazoa > Arthropoda > Malacostraca > Amphipoda > Talitridae > Orchestia > Orchestia grillus. Next base: position 2,590 of record VOMN01095943.1, read on the forward strand.
AGCGTGAGAGCAACAGCAGACTGACGCCCTAGAGCGACGGTTGAAATGCACTGAATTACATGAGGGCACAAATCAATTCGACCCTTTTGCGAGTATTTAGAGCTAAAATTTTGATTGAAACTTTCTCAAAATGTAAGGCTGATTTCATTTTCATCATGAATCCGTCAAATGTGAATAAAAATCATTGCTGTACAATCAGATAATTTTTAGGCATACCCTAATAATGTTCTCGAAAGACAACTTTTTATAATAAAATCCTAATTTTAATCTACTACCGAGTTATATTCATATAATCTATTTCTACCATTAACAAAATGTATTTTCTCGAAACGGTTACACATTATTAACATTAGAATTAGTCGGATTTCAATTATGCGTTCACTACCGTACAGTAAAGCACACTCTCAGTTCAGCAGCGCGAATTTTAAATTCGGCTTTTTCATGAAATCCGCATCATAATTCAAGGATTCTTAAGACGCAAATTCAGTTCGTTGTGTGGAAGAGAAAAATACACTTCGTAAAGCGACTCAACTTTCTAAAACAACATTCAAGTACAAATTTTAAAATTTTCTTCCTCTTTCAAGTTATTAACAGCTTAAATTATTATTCCCCCATCCGAAAATTTCATTTTTGAGCGTTATGCAGTAGCTCAAATGCGCTTCAACAACGTAGCCGGAGGACAATAAGAAAAAAGCAACTACTGTCATTTTTATTTGGATGCGAAGACGATTGATGACTCGTAATGATGCAAAAAGTTCCCTTTAATTAGCACAACTATGCGGCAGAAATGCCATTTACGTGAGTTTCTGGCCGTACTCCATTGCCAGGCCCCCAGCTTCAGAAAATTAGGAGCTTTTCGACTATTCAGTCGACTTATATGCAAATGCTGGTAAAGGATCTCTACCCGTGGTTCGAACCTACGTGGTTCTATTGATCCTCCAAACTCCTCTTTGATCAATTGCACAACCTATCTCGCCACTTGATGTGTTTCCTCGCCAAAATGCCGTTTTTTAGATTTTCGACTATGTCAAATTTACTACGCAATTACATACTTAGTTTAGAGAACAATTTTTTTCAAAAAAAAGCTAAGAGTGAAGATCATAAATGAATCTTGAGTAAACCGCGAACTAAAAATGAAACAAAATGTTTCATATTTGCTCACGAAGTTAAAGCATCGTAGCTGACAAGAACTCGTAATTATGTAAAATCATGCAGAACCTGATGACATCCGAGTGACAGGTGTAAGCTACTTACATTTCGTTTAAGTCTGCTTCATTTGAAAACTTATCATAGAGAAATTTTTGACCGGAATAACTTTCAGTGATTCCAAACCAGCGACCAAAGTCAACTGACTCGGAATAGACATAAAATAATGCGACCCACTCTCAAACGACGTGAAAATTTTTGTTTCAATTTTGTTAACGGAAATGGAGCGATTAACTACTCTTTCAAATTTTAATTTTGACAAGAAACCCAGCGAACATGATAGGAACCAGTATTCGAAATGAAGCATTGAGGATTCAATTGAATCATACTCGATAATTTGATTTTTTGGAGAGAAGGAATTACCGGTGCATGAGACCCACGGAGCTGCTTTCGAGGCACGAGAAAACACTATTTTCATTACTGATCATTACTGACAGCATTTACGGTCGTATCAATTTAGAACTTCATCAGTCAATAGAAGGAATAATACACCATGAAGTCTCTAATTTCAAATAAATCTACAGTGGAATTAATTTGAACAGTCAAGAAAGAAAAAGTTACAGAATTAGAAGAAACAAAAAAATTTCCCTCTACGAATCTTCTTTCTAACAAACCGTCAGCCTCAGACACAGTTCCCTTTCGAAGCCCAAGACTCGCTCAATTCTCATGCGTATACCCAGACCCGCGAATGAAAGAAATCTCAAAGTGTCCTGTCAAGCTGAAATTATCACAAATACCTCGGAATTGCCAAGAATGCGCAGGCCATTAACACGATGTGCTAACACTCTCGTCGCCTCCTGATGCCGGTCACACAAAACCAAAAACAAATCTCTGAGAGCTTCTCGTCGCCCGACCTCATCATAAATCCATTTGCCGCCATTAGCGCTGATGTCGACGTCCTATCTGGACTTAGATGGCTTGATTTTCATGCTCATAGGTTCAGTATGACTCTCCACAGGGTTGATACTACTCTCCTTCAGATAAAAATGGGCTCTTCCCGCTATAAAGTTGTCAGAATTTTTTGTAAAAACAACAAAATCTCGATTAGGAGAGACGAGCACGTTAACTCAAACATATAGTCACACATGGAATCATCCCTCAAAATAACCGTAAGTTCGCTACGACGTATAAAAATGTTATTCAAGTACGTTCGTCATTGTGGAATCAACAAAATTCAACTCTAACATTTTAGGTTTTTCTACGCCAACCGTATCAAGTGGTAAAGTAAATGAAGCAATACTCGAATCATTAAATTCCTCAACACTCTTTTCGCTGAAAAAATAAATTGTTCGTCAGCCATAAACGTGGAGAAGAACTAAAACCTGACGAACAAAGTTCTTAGGAGATTGGGGCATGTATCAGTGGATGAATCCGATTGACGAAGATCAAAGAGGAGTAAGTGCAACCACGTCTACAGAATCTAGCTCCGGCCTATAGCTCGGGATCGGCAAGATATAGGATGGATGGCGTGCGTCTGGGGCGCCAGGCTTGATGTGTGCCAGGGAAATCTTATTGACGTGATAATGGAACCTCAAAGCCCGCCTGGGAAATTGCGCGCGGGTTCTGCATTACAGCCAAGTGGCGCACAGCTCCTGCCACGGCCTTCCAAAATGACTTCACTCCAGAGGCTACTTCGCGGATAGCAGCAAGTTCACCAATCTCATACACGCTAAGAAAACTAAAATATAACTGTCTACGCAGAGTAAGATGGAAAATACGCAAATATTGGAAATATTACAGGATGCTCGTGGAAGAAAGGAGAGCCTAAAATTTCACGAGCCCACCAAGCACGAATTACACTCAACGACGGAACAGATGAAACTACAGAAAAGAATCGGATAAACTCAGACTTGTACGTTGCTGTAAATCTCGTAAACCACAAAAAATCACTTAAATCAAATAGAAACTGTATAATACTTTTTGCTCAAAACATGTGCAGCTAGTTCCAGTTAGGTATCCCTAGTATTATCGGTAGAAAAAATCGATCAATGATATTATGTTAAATTTTAAAAGTGCACATTCTAACCTCTGAAGTTTTTCCGCTCACGTGAATTTCAAGATATTTAGTTATAAGGTAACTTTATGCCGCGGCGTCCATATTATCTATAATTATCAAAAATTTTGGCTACCTAAGATCAGATATTGCCATCGAATAGATGATTACCGACGGGGCGACGAAAAAGCCAAACTGGGTAATTTCCGCACGGAACGCAACAGCACGTTCCTAAGGAAAGTACACCAAACCTGAGCGCCGTCTCACTTAACGGCGAAACCGAACACTAACACAACCAGGAGCTAAAATAAAAGAAGTGCATCACCGAGCGCAGACATTTACTCACAGTTTAAGATTATGGAATGCAACGTCAGGGAATATGAGGAGAGGGGGGGCCGACGCCCCCAGCGACACGGCGGCCAGGGAGAGCAGGGCGCGGTGCTGCACGCTGGCGAGCCGCACCACCTCCCTGCACAGCTGGCGCACCTGCTGCTGCCCCGCGCTGCACTGAACCGTCTTCACCAGCACCTGTAGTCGGCAAATGACGCTTTACGTACGCACTTCTCTAACGAACTGCACAACTGACCCAACTGCACAGGTATCACTAGCACCTGCAGTTGCATTATAACGCATTTTCTAACGTAGGTCGCTTTCCACACATTGGATACGTCGTACTTATTTTAGGCACAATTTGATTTGTACTCGAAATTTTTAGTCATGGACATTTAAAAATATGGTCTATTTATTCTAAACGGAAATCAAACAGCGCATTCACGCGGTTACACGTTGGACAAAAGAACTGTGTTCTCACACATTCACGATCGTATGGAACTGAAATGAATTATTATTACTGTAAAAAATATTATAGTACTGAATCACCACCCAATAAAGTCAGGTATGCTTGTGAGGAATTAGACAAGTATATTAAATGCCTTGTACGGAAGTAGAGCCACTCGACTAAAAGAATTTCCCGCAATATATTAGCAACGCCGCACATATAACAGGAAACAAGGCTGCAATAATATGTGCATGGAACGGGCGAAGCTGGACGTGACGGCTACAATCGATTCGAGTGCAACGGGACGTTAATTGCTTTAGTTAATTGCCGTGGCAGAAACAGATGGAGCTTCCGTAGAGTTTTCTTCGCTTGAAAGCGACGTCATTCGAGATTAGTCTTCGAATATCGACATTAATGGAGAATTGGCACCGCCGAGAAAAATGGACGCTTTTGAAGAGAAAAATAAAATACGAAGTGGCATTTCATTTTGAGGGAATCTTTCACACACTCACAACTTCAGGCTTCTAGATAAAATGAGCTGAGTGAAACATTAGGGCTGAGTGAACCTATTGCTTACTCAGAATAGGGTTGAATTGTTGAATGATTTTTCGCATTAGGTTTGCAAAGGTTTTGCTCGAAATATGAGTAATTATTCACAATATTCTATCACTAGATTTATATTTAGTGTCATTTTTTACAAAGGCAAATATTACGACTACTTCAAGTATTTCAGTCACCTCATGTACTAGATCGCTCTACGAAATTTTTACTAATACCTACTAAAAGAAGGGAAAAGACATCAAGTGACAGACAATTATTACAGAGATACAACTTTAATAACTTCATCGGATGCGATGGAGAGTATGCACATACTTATATTACGTTAAGAATTTATTTTTATCAAGAAAGTAACTGTTAAGGAGATAAACTGCACAAGATAAATAGGTTCATTAAACTATAAGGACTTCTTATCACTTTCATCCAAATAAAGAACACAGCTCGCTGCAGCTTGGCGCCGTCGTCTTGCTTAAAGTACTCCTCTTGCGATACAAAATCATCCTCAAGCGCTCGTTCAATTAGATGAAGAAACAGTACGCTACACGGTAGCTCACCATGCACTGAAGTTCCACAGTAATATTCTTAATTTTATGCTCACATTCATTGAGAGCAGCTGTTTCCATTCCCACAAGAGTTTATGTACATTTTATTGATGCAAAGAAACAAGATTGTCGTGATAGCTGAAGCGTTCCTGACATATTCAGAGAACATTGAAATAATTTTAACAATTTATTACAAGCGCTGTATCAACAAAAATTATAAACATAGAATATAAAACTAATACAACGCACATTTTTCATCATAGCTACTTGTGGGCCCGAATATAACAGTTATAATACATCTAATTAAAATAATTACAGGGCGTCGCAAAAAATTTAAAGCATTCTATAATTGACCGTAAAGTATTTACCAGAGATCGTATTATGTATTGTAATCTAAGTTACAAAAGAATAAGTCAGTGTTGTCCGTTATAAACATCCAAAACAAATCTTTTGACTTTAATAAACACTTAACGAACAATTGAATAATGGCAACATATTTTCGCCAGGTTCAGTGTACATTTATGCAAGTACGAGTTAATAAATAGCTTATCTACACGCAGACTGGTCAGCTAGACCGCTTTGAGATGAAGAAAACATGGCGGAGGAGCTCTGACAAGGGAAACAAGGTGCCGCCCGGCAGCCTCACCTGAGTGTCTGGGAGAGGGGAGTCCGCCTGGATGCAGCCGCGGTACAGCCTCCCGTAGCGGCCCTCGAGCAGCACGCACGTCAGCCTCACCCGCCTCCTGTCCACCTTCACAGCGGCACAACAAATGGGAATCCATGGCTTAGTGAGACCTAACCAAATACGAAACCGTGCACGTTGGTTAACATGGACTAGGCTAGGCTGGTGAAAAAATGGTCCGAACACAAGAGTTTACGAGTTTAAAGTTTGTTTCATGTAATTAAAAAAATTACGTACAAATACATAAAGATTTTTCAACGTAAGGATATAAACGACTGAATAGGATTGGAAAGTTAATTAAAAGGAGCTTAATAATTGAATAGAAAAAATGTCTTATATACGATCAAACAGAGCAGTGGTAAGATATGATCCTGTTCATTCCCACACTAGACACTAGGAACGTTGAAAGGTCTTTCTCAGAAAAGAAATACCAAGGTAATCACGGCTGCAAAAAAATGCCAACAAAAATAAATTAGTTCATTCACCATTCAACACTTGGTATTTATTCGCAGAAGTCCATTAACTTTTTCCTAAAAATACAAAGCTTCAATCTGTATGCAAATTTCTCAGTATTTAAGACCATAAAAAAACAATCCTCCGAATTACGTTCAGTAATTAGGAAGAAAATACGCGCAAGAAGAAATATACACATTGACATTCCCACAGTGAATAGATCACAATGGTGCCTCCCACAAGAGCCATCTCGAAGGGATGAGCAACTCATGAATGAGTTTTTCTCGATGAAATAACTCCTTGCTCTAGATAATATAAGGAAACATTGTCTGCGAAAAAGTACTGCATTCACACTAATGTAATTTTATAATTTCACATCGTCCCGCTTACTACTGTCTACATTGTTGGATAGTTACGACTCCACGAAGTTGTTCGCATGAAAAAGTTCCTCTTCGTAATCAAATTCAACGACACAAAAGATCACTATGAGCATAATTAAATCAAATCTCGCACAACAATTAGGTAAATTACTTAAATTTTTTGTACCCAACTGTCCTTTCCAACTCTGCATCTAGTAAAGTCTACTGGTGTTTCTACTACTGCATATGTTGAGCCCAACTGCTCTGCCTACACAGTCGCGTCTACTGAACCTGCCTACTCTTCCTACTTCCGCGAATGCTGAACCCGCCTACTCTTCCTACTTCCGCGAATGCTGAACCNACCCGCCTACTCTTCCTACTTCCGCGAATGCTGAACCCACCTACTCTCCCTACTTCCGCGAATGCTGAACCCGTCTACTCTCCCTACTTCCGCGAAGGCGAACCCAACCGTTCTTTCTACATCTACGTTTTCTGATCCCAACAGCGCAATTCTCTCAATTTACTAGGGACGTCCGTGCAATAAATCCCCTCAAAGATCTAAGCTACGATGGAGACTTCGCAGCCTTAGCAAGAAGCGCCACTGCCTTGTGCCAGGTATTTTCACTACACACTAACGAAAATCATTTTATGAGGTACCCAAAAAACATGTTAAAGCATTTTCCCAAAAATAAACTACACAATCATAGCATAGATTTGGTTTTACACAGGAAATACTCGAGTGAAACTCGACACTGTATATTTAACTATTTTCCAGTAAAATTGACTATGGGTCCCTGAAATTGACAGCGGATAACGCGAACACATGTGTGCAGAGTTAAGTAACAAACTGCAGAGTAGAAAATCCAACAGAAAAATGCTTACACTTTTTAGTGCTTTTTTCTTGCATTAACATCTAAGTACGTTATTCATAAAAATATTCTGTTTCCTTTTGTTACATTAATCACGTGAACTTTACAAATGTTGTAATACTATATGTTATTATAAATTCATCAAATATTTTCTTTCGCAATTATTCTCCATTTACAATATCCACCAGGCGCTTCGACAGCTCACTCTTTATTCAACAGGGCTTCGTTACTCCCATTAAATATGCAATTAACACTGCAGGCGTATATTGCAATATCATTCTCGTTTGAGCGAAACATTATGTATTGCAATTGCAAGCTCTATTATCTCATCAAATGTGGAACAAATTCAAATTGAATTCACCAAGAATAAATTACAGTCCTCAGTCACACAAGAAAATCCCTCCAATATTGAATTCAGTGAGCCTGAAGCCCGAATCCGTCCTACAGTAGGACACTTTCAATATTCACTAAATTAAAGGAAGGTCCGCCAGCCAGGTAGAACAGAGCCGAACTCGCTGTATACTTTCTCCTCGAGTCGCATGGAATAAAAGGCTCAAGAGGCTCTTCGCCGCTACCGCCGGAGTGGGTAACTTCGACTTTCGCTGGGCTCAACATAGCGGAATCGTGGCAACATAAATATCGGAATCACGGTTATATAAATATCGGAATCCCAACTACGTGTACACCACATGTTTACCAAGGTTTTCCAGTCTCGTTTGTAAGCCTAAAACGAATAAAGATTGTATTGGCACATGTAACTCCGGTTTCAATAATACGGAAAATTCTCATTAAACTTGGTCAAGAGCGTGTACAAAATGAAGCTGAACTAGAACAAATCTACAGCCTCACGAACGCACCTTAATCGCATGTTAACTAACCATCTTGTGATACACTTATAACAAGTTTCGTACTGATGATTTCAAACTGGAAGAAGCATAAATAAGAGAACAGCCATATATTGGGGCCTTAACTCGACCCACAGAGATGGCAAAAAGACGCAAAAATTGGTCGCGCTGCACTGGTGCTTTCCAAAGCCTTGCTGCACGCTAAGGCCAGCGCACCGCTCATAAATTTCAGCATGACACAAAAGGGAATTTTCCGGCACTTGCTTTCCGTACATAAATTCTACGCTAGCGCGGGAGGGCACTCAAATGTTGCCGGGGCATTCATCCATCTCAGGCCTCCGTCAAGCCTACAATAACTCGAGACGAGCGACCTCATAAAACGCGCTATTTGTGTTCCCTCTTCGGCGCCCGGCCTGAGCTCAGAGCGGAAGCTGTCACTTCTCCACCCAATTGGGCTGGTCCAGACAGTGGCAACCACCAGCTCACCACGCAAGTTAAGCTCCATATCTTCTCAAGTAAATAGCTCATAACTAACAACAAATGCTAATAAGAAAAAGGTGTCACGTACGGATGTACCGATGCTTCGAATTTATGTAGAATTATTCGAAAATATTTTCATTCAAAATTTGCCAGCGCAGATCTAATTAGAGTGCGCGATTCACTGCAAGATTGTTTAACACTCAGTTTTTCAATTTCAACGTCAAATAGCACTTATAAGTGATAAAGGAATAAAATAGCAAAAAAAATTAATGGTTAAAAATGTTTATTCGTTCTACCTGCCGTTGAGCATTACGATATTCACAATTTTCAAAATTTGTGCAATTATTCCTGAATAAAAATAGTCCTGTTCGTGAATTTTATGAAACGGAATTTACAGGGTAATCATGTATCCAAAAATCTCCTCTAATGTAAGTTGCTAATTGCCTAGTGGCATCAGTAAATGCAACCAAATGAAGAATTATTGCAGTAGGGACCTTAAACAATGGACAAATTTTGACTCTAAAACCCAGGGTTATGCATTTTACAACGTTTTGCCCAGAAAATCTAATAACAACTGTTATAGGAATGGAAATGCAAGGATAGACTCGTAAAACCAAAGAAAAACTCACCTGGAGATGCTTGAAGCTTTCCTGCATGTGTGCCATGCAAGGATCCACGAGTAGCTCCCGCTTGTTCAGGGTGCTGTTACGACTGCCGCCTCCTGACGCCATTGTGGTGAGGGTGCAGTTCTTGGACCCCCCCTGGGAACCTGTCGTTGTCGGGCGGAACGTCGGGAGGCTGCAGTCCCGGGCCAAAGATGCCGAGATCTTTGCAGGGTGCGACAAGGAGGCCGTTGACATGGGTCCGTACGTTAAAGAGGCGACTGAAGTGTTTCCTGCAGGCGTTGCAAGTGACGCAGCAGAAACACTGTGCTCTTGAGCTGACACTGAAGAAGAGTCACGAGGCAGTGTTTGGGTCGGAGGATGCGGCAGTGTTTGCGTAGGACTAACAGGCAGCTGCGTCAGAGAGGCATAACAGTTGCTCGTAACAGATGAGGGCAGCGTGTAGGTGTGTGTGGACGGAGTATACGTGTGGTTTGTCGGTGTGTAAACGTTGTTCGAAATTGGAGACAACAGGGAAGAGCTAGTGCCCGCTCGGGACTTCTGGTCACTTCCGCAATTAGACCTGCGATGGGGAGATTAGAACTGACAGTCACTGCCGGAATGTGTTTTAACCCTTACACGACTGAAGCCTAACCGTAAATAGCGGAGATGAAAGAATAGAAAAACAAAATTCTATTCCCACTACAAATGATAAATAACTATTCCCAAGAACAAAAATAATTCTCACCGAGATGAATCAAACATTTTAGGCACAAGCAGCATGCGCAAGTTATATCAAAGAAATGTACGATACTATAACACATCGATTTACTCGGAAAGGTGGGCGCTGCCAAATCTGCAGACAACTCACGTAAGGGTGCAATGGTCGCGGTGCCTCTTTTCTCTGATCCTCCTCCTGACGAAGGCGGCGCCGAGGATGCTGAGAAGGACCATGAGCAGCGCCCCAGCCCCGCACAGCCCGTAGTAAAGCGTCGGCGACACCAGCGGCGTGGCCTCTTCCTTTGGGTCCTGGTGAGGGGCGTACGCCTCCGACGATTGGCCTGAGGGTGGTTGGGTGGAAGACGGTTCCATTAAAGGCTTCACGTCATCGGCAAGTAAGTTTAGCTTCTAACAGTAACTGTTCTTGAGAAAGAAATTGGTGTCATTGTTACTGACCGGCGTTAACGCGCTATCTTTAAGTTAAATCACAAGTCGCTAAACAATTTTAAAGTAGGAAAATAGTAGCGAATCGAAGGAAAATCATTATAGCGCTAATAGTACTTTTTATTACTCAAAGCTCAGGTAAATAGCAGTAGTTGGTATAGATAGTAGCGCCTCTGGGATTCAGACTATGACGTACCGAAAAAGAAGAGAGCATTTAGTATGGTATGAAGTGTAGGAAATGGGGAATTTATGCAGAAGGTGTGCTCCCACACATGACCCCTGCGCATAGAAACAGCAAGTTAGAATGAGCAAGTTAAGAATAGAGAGGAAGAAAAGAAAAAGAGAGATAGCGGAGAAGATATGAAAATTGAAAGAAGTGAAGTGGGCACGGAAGACAGAAGTCTTGAAGGCCTATCTATAGCTGAGATGGTCTTACAGTGTGTATCAGAGGTCGCCAGTCCCCATAACATAGAATAGATAACCTAACAAATCTAACGCTATTGTCCGTCCTATGCCTCCTGGAAGAGACAGCCTCTCAGATCGACGTCCGAGACAGCCTTTTCCACCTCGAATGAAATGAAACATCTGAGATAAGTTTTTTTTTCCCCCAATTCATTACTTTTACAAGTTTACCTTAGAAGCTCCCGAGACAATAAATGGAATTTTAATTGATTGAAGGTTGAATAGACTTTATTATTCATTATAAATCAACAACATTGAATTACCACTGAATTTTTACACCTACCGACGAAGGCATCGAAATGTGAGAAAATGTTGAAAATTTAGCGTTCATTTTTGAATTATTACGGCCAAGGTTGAGTTTTTACAATGTAAATTGTAACTTAATCCCGTGAACAAGAACAAATTTAAAAAGAAAGTGCACTGAGTTTGAGAGGTAAAAAATTGTTTAAATGATCGTATTCGTCGATGCCTTTGAGCTTACATATGAGAAAATACTTTCAACAAATTAGTCCGAAACGTATGCAGTACAAAACACTGTCAAAATCTTGGGAAACATTCACATGAATGATGAGCGTTTTGCTGAATAATTTCAAGAGAGATAAAGGCGCTAGAGTACAAATACTGCTCTCCATCCTAAAGTTAATCTAACTCAAATTCCATTTGACAACAGTTGGGAGCAGTCTGGGCACGACAGAAAAGTGTTGTCATGCAGATATTCAAACGCCCAATGACAGACACACTCAAAAAGTTAAAAGTAAATGGACACAGAAGGCTCGTGTATATCCAGCGCAAATTTATTCATGGCTTCGGAAAGTTGCCTCGTACCTTGAAGGCAAATTTTCCTTCTTCTAAAATAGAGTTCTATAGGTGGCAAGTTGGGCCGCGGCGACGTCACATTGATATTCAGAGTGACATCGACTTCAGCACTGGCAGCGCCCGTGCACGGAAGATGAAGTGTGAAAGTTGTCGGTTCGGTTGGCACGTTACCCGACAGCGAAATATTTAGGTAGGGGGGAGCCAGAACAACAGGTCCCTTCCGCTCGTCCTTCTTGTCTTTCGTCTTCTGTTTCCGAGATTGTTTCTTTTCGTCCAGACGATCTTTGCTTTTGGTGTCTTGGGAGTCATCTTTCTCGGTGTCGTCCGTGCGAAGAGCAATGTTGTAGAGCAACTGAAATGAACCGAGGGGCTTACTATACAAACGAAACGCAGGTGTGCTACTCGTATGAGAACAAAGAAAATTTCCGGGAGCGAGAATCCCAGGAGATATTTGCGACTAGAAATAATTTGGAATCTACAGTCACCATGAAAATTGAAGAAAGCAAAGTCATGCTAAAAAAAATTCACCACAGATATACGTAGTCTAAATGTAGCTCCAATGAAAAGAAAATATAAATGCCTAGTTTAGGTTGAAGACTAAATCAAGCTATTTAATGCATCTACTGCACAAAAACTATTCGTAGACGGTCAATTTTTCATTCAATTCCTCGAAGTACAGTACAAAATATTATTCACAAGGACGGAAACAACTCTTGCCAAAGTCAACTGAACGCGACTTGCATAGATAGCTTTCCTTATTAGGTTGTCAGGAATGTTCTGAGCGCTTTCTGCTCTTTTTTAAAAAGAGCAAGAGTTGATCAACATCTCTGCTACTGGAGGCCTATGAATTGAATTCTCTGCCCGTATCTCTTCGTGATATTTGAGCTTTTATAAATTGAAGTTTCCAAATATCTTTCTCTAATTTTATACGTCACTCGCTGCCCGCTGCAATGGTCATTGTGTGAGCAAAAGTTTGCGGTAACCAATTTTACCAACCAGCTTCGAACAGTTTATTCAATAATAATTTTATAATTATGAACTTCATAATTATAATATTTCATCTTTCATAATTTGTTTTCAAGTATGCGTATGCATTATTGTTCTCTTTTCTGAAAAAAAGCATGATCACTCGTACGTGAAAATTTTTGTTATCCATTGTGATTGTTAATAAGCTGCATATGATATGAAAGATCTACAAAATTTACTCTTGAACAAGAAATATATGATACAGATACGAAAGCTTCATTTGTGATCTGATTATCTGCAACAGAGTGCTCTTAAATTTCCTTCTATGCATTCTCCGATGTCATTCAGAATTGCCCGGATGACCTGGTGTACTATTCCGAAGTAAAATCAAATAACTGATTGCGTGCCAGTCCACCGGCACAGGTCAAAAACAGAGGAGCTAAGTACAAACTTCAATTTACACTTCAAGACACGTACACTGATATTTTACATTCATTTCCGATTTCCTACTTGCTTTAGTTGCTTTATTTTAGCAACACTATGATAAACTTCAATAACGTCGCCAATTGTAGGTTTTAATG
>VOMN01095946.1:0-12683 GCA_014899125.1 Orchestia grillus
CTCTATTGCCTATGGCCTATCCTATGCCCCCTGAGGGGTCAACAGCACTAGGCTCCTGTTCATCGCTATCCATCAAAAATTTACAAGTTACTTCTAACTTGCATGGAAACCTGACATACGATAGTAAAGATTTTCAGATAATACATCTTCAAAGGGTGAAATTTATCGACTAGGTTTTCAATTTTTTAGATACGTTCAGATTGATCATAATAAGCAATTGGAGTTGGAGACGAATGACGTAACCGTGATTAAGTACAATTAAACACACAAACATTCTCATTCATTCCCTTATGTAAGACGAGATACAAAAATATCATTGATTAGGACACTCTTCTTGCTCTATAATGGCATTTGCTACCAACGACTTCTTAAACGATACATAATAATTTCTCCTAATCGAACTACAAAAATCTTGCTCGAGAAAAATACATCAGCTTCCATTTCTTCACGCGCTTCGTTAGCCTCTCAATGTCTACTAGCGAGATATTACCTCTGACTGCATGCTACACTTCTACTGACAACTTACAAAAACTACTTCATCCTCAAATGTGGTCTTGATTGTAAAAAACATAAGTAATCTTGAAACATCGTAAAAATTAAAACCAATGGAAGAAGAGCCCTTTTGTATGACAGCCCAACCTTACCTTCGTAAATTTGAAGTCAGTCTTTAGAATTACATAAAATGACAGTCGCCATTCAACGCTCTTAAGTGCAAAAGGGCACCTCACGTAACCACGGTTACTTAATGGAGAATGAGCGATAGGTAAAAGCGCACTTCCTATTTAAAAAAAAAGTGTGAACTCCTTCTAGACTCCGAGCGGCGCAGCTCGACGTTCGAGAAAAAGAGTATTTGCAACAATTACTTTCCAAAGTACGACGTTTACTTGTACGTGCCCGCGGGGACATGATGACGTCGTGCGAACGCTGCTGACTGTATAACAGAAAATACGTTCGTTGAAATATGAATCCTACGAGTAAGATTCCCTTCCATTTGCTTTCTTATCGCAAAAAAACGTAAAGCAGTACACCTCAATCAGCACCGTTAAGTAACTCCAGGTGATATATATATATATATATATATGTATGGATCTGTGGTCGTTAGATTTTACATTACCTAGGGAAGCATAAATTCGAGTTTATTCGTTGGTTTCGTTAAGTGCTTTTAAATACTCTGCACATGCTACTTAATTGAGTTGTTATCTTGTATCCACGCCTCTAGATAATCCTCTAAATGCACCGCACTTTATCTGTGAACTACGTAACTGATAAGCTACATAGATCGTTGCCAGGAAACCTAAACGAACACACGAACATGCTCATTAATTCCGTTATGTGAGACGAGGTAAGAAAATAACACTGATTAAAACATTGTTCTTGCTCCATAACGGCATTGGCGACCAAAATTTTCTTGAAGTCTTACTTTTAAATTAAAAAAAACTTTGACTCGGTATTTTTATGCATACAGACTTTGATATTGTTATTCTTCCTTACACGTGGAGAGTAAAAATCAAACTAGTCAGGAGTATTTAAAGAATGGAAGGCGGACGGTTTTACGTCTACCTATTTACCACTTCCCTCCTAAAAATCGGTGCAGGTAATTTCGCAGCGGTGGCCATAGAGCAGCGCAATGGCACGGTCGTTATGACGTCTGCTTTAGAACATTACTGCCGAGATCTGAAAGTGGCCAAAAGCCAATTTCTCGCCTATAATCTGCCCAAAACTGCCAGAATACGCCGGAAAAACTACCATAGCTTTGAAGAACTGCTTTAACCCTACCGTGCGACTAACTACGAGACCGTAATTAGCACTGCACCGATGCAAATATCATTAAATTGTCTAAACTGACAACCAACGGATTTTTAGTGGTCAGAGACTGTCGGTCTGGAGACAAATCCATCACGGCAGGTGCGTCTGCGTTGAGAGCTCGAGTGCCCTGCTGATCCGCTCATAATTACGCCCTCATGATGAAGCATCACAGCGCTCGGCATTCGTTGATCTGTGCTCGAACTAATGGACTGGATGCCGCAGTAAATATGGAACACAACTGGGCGTACATCTTTCCTTCAGTCCCGGGGTAATTACAAATGCAATAGCTGGATGCGGGGTCTGTAGAACCAAATGATCAGCGATAAAGATCCAGCGTGCAGATAAAGCACGGTGAACATCATGAGGCAATTGAACTGTATCAGAATGAGATACATAAACGGACTTGCAGCTTGATGTACGAGCTCAAACTCAGTCAAATGACTGAGCACCTTCAGTCTAGTGATGCCCGATCTCTCGACTGATCTCCAGGGAAAGTTGCCTCGTCATCACCACCGAACTTTTCAGTGACGGGTCTCGGTGAGGAAGGATCTTATATCATGCCTGTGAAATTTAATGATGCGGAATCAGAGAAGTGACCACAAAGAAGAGAACTGTCAGAGGGGGGCCAATCACCCACTGCTGACGCAGCCGTAATCTTAAGCAGCCGTGAGCTTTTGAAGGCCGGCATTTTCCTCAAGTTTTTATCGGGTATAAATGGAAGGTGCCGGCGTGACGGATGGATGAGAATTACCTGCAAGCTTTTCGATTATTCCAGTTCAAATCTTCCAAAAGTCACTGAACTTCAAAGGGAAGATTGCAACGTAAACCCAGTCATTTTATACCATTTTACTTTTATCATCAATCCCAAATGAAAGCGAAAGTGTAGAATTACCTCTATGATATTTCAAATTCACGGTGTGATACTAGCCGCAGAGTCTCATCTTGTAGTTAGCTGATTTTCTTCCCCATCGGCGAGTGTTGCGGGACTTGGACTTTCTGTTTCACCGAGCGATGCGCTCTGATGGTCGCATCGAGTGCGGCTAGGGAAGAAGGCGCAAGTGGAAACTCTAGAAATTTCCCTGTCTATGGATAAAAAATATTCCTCGCAGTTTGTCAACGATGAAGATATGAAGTCATGAAATTGCAGGTGGTGAAAAAGTGCTCAGGGATCGAGCACGTCTCACGACCGAAGTCATCCGATGGTTTTGGTCTCCATTTTTCAAGCTCTCATTTTTCAGTCAAGTCCTCATTTTTCCTTCGTTTCAAAAGGTAAATTTTAATTTTCCTAGCGTGCTACTGCATATTTTGTAGTTTATTATTTTTAATTTTTTTGGTTCGACTACATAAACCAAATCAAATCAGAAACTATTGAGAAATGAAACAAATCTTAGGAAAAGAGAAACGTTACCTTAGCTGCAAATTTTAAACTGCTCTAGGCCATGAAATACAAAAGAATTTTTTCATTCATTTATTCATGAATGAAAATTCTTTGTTCCTCCTTGAAGACGTCATATAATTGAATATGATTCAAACTCATTTGAGCGATACAGAATCAAGATGTTCTCAAGTATTGTACATAGCACTCGAATTCACCAAAAAATAACTAATGTTACCTATTAGTCAATCAAAAATGCACGAAAACTTAAAAACTTCGTGATTTAGTGATGGAGGGCACAAGTTGATGCATTCCTGTCAATTATTTCTAGGGAATTCCTCACGAATTAAGGGCACTTGAATTACGGCGCTCTACTGCCAGACGACTCGTCCGAGCAGTCTCGTTAATTGCACTTGGAGGTGATGCAGGTACCTGTTTGGGTGTTCATTAGATTTATCGCACACCATCTTTCCATGAGGGGCTACCGTAAAGCTCACGCGAGATACAGGGTTAACATCAGCAAACGTAACTAAAAATCAACTATATTCTTTTTACTATGCATAAAAAATTTGGTAATAATTTAAAAAACAGGTAAAAAAATCTTTCTAACACTTGAACAATTTATAATTTCAATTTGACCGCTTACCCAAATTTTGACATTGTGCTCGAAAAATTTCAATTTGGCCTAAAGAAGAATGTATGTACATACAATAAGAATTCTACGTATCCTGAAAATCAATCCACTTTTTTCCATAATTGTCAAATGCTTGTTAAATATCAAGCGATAGCGCTCGCGCTTATGTCGGTATCATGAGTGTTAAAATGACCTTTTGCTTGGAACACAACGTTTATTTTCAAGTGTGTAGCGGCACCGTTTCCCTTCTGAGATGTTTTAATTTGCAGCACCGCGCAAGCCCTTGTTTTCAGGCGCAGCCACTGCACGCGAAGCAAGTTTCGGTGCTGCCAGGACCCGCTCTACTTGCGCCGACGAGTATGCGTGTAATTCAAATACTTTCATTCAACCAACTCGTTTTTACAAAACTCTAATTTTTGAAATACGTACTGATTAATTCGTAAAATGTTCGATTCAAAAGAAAAAGGAAAAAAAATAATGACACGAGTTTTCTTGTGCTTCCTTGACCTCTCTCGGTAGAAATCGACTTTTCTCGAATGTGATACATATCGAGCAAGTAACGTTGTCTCACCATTGTGCGTTATCTGAAGAGACCCTAACGGAGAAGGGATTAAATGCAATCCTTCATCTTATCAATCAAAAGTTATCAGCATTTTTCGTAGATGATGCGACTAGAGCATATATGCCGTGTGTTACATACATACGAGTATGATAAAAAAGAGATCAGGTTTTGATTGTGAGTTTAGCTGTAAAATATTTTGCAATTCATGCTATCCCTCCCTTATGAAGCAAAGAAAATGCGTCGGATATAAAATTCTCCGTAGTACTAATCCGTATAATACGAATGTCATAATTACTGCTTTCACGCAGTCATTACTCGAGAGGCATCCCCACTACTTTCTTTCCACACTAAAACTTTCCCTTGAAAATTATTCGTCTTCTTGAGTTTCCATTTCTCCGTAATTTTCCTAAATCCGCTTTTTCTTTCGTACGATAGATAAAAATTCATCATTTTTGGAATGTCTTTCCTCATATATTGAAACGTCCAGACTACCATAAAAGAAGCCAAAACAAGAAAGAGTGATGTCTTTCATTTAACGTTTGATGATGATGACGTTCCAACTTCTCAAAGTAATTCTCAGACGAAAAAACTAAGAAAATTCGGAAGGTCGTTCTCTCCATATCCACTTTCTCTTCAATGCAGGTTGCCCTCGAAGCCTCGCTACTTCTTCGAGTCCACAAATAGCGACTCTCTCAAGTCTAATTAATAATAGCCGCTTCGAATTGGTTGTCTCTTTAACGGAAATGTTCGTCCAGTCGTCCTCCATATAGAGCGCTGGATTGGTTCCGACAGCCAACCTGCAGTGGTCTCCAGCAGGGAGTAAAATCAACTAGAGCGAGCATCACTTAGTACAGAAGGTACTACTATCCCGAGAATCGAATAGAGCTTGTTATGAGAAACATAAATAAGAAGATGAAGCAGTTGTCTGCTGGTACCGACCTAGCAGTATGTGTGTTGGAACGACTGTAACATATTACTCGTAAACAAACGTTCAACGTGTTTGCTGCCGCTCACTACAGCGCCTGCTACTCAGGGCTTGTGCGGACGCCTCTGTTATGCCCCCCGCAGGCGCCGGCGCAGCAGATATCTGACGGCATCCTTACTCATCCGGTAAAATTCTCGCCCTCGGCATCGTTTGTTGATTGCCTAGCGCTTCAGACCGTCTTTAAGAGCGTTTTTTGCCTGATGCAATTGTTCGATTATCTTCAAGAGTTTTTTGCCTGATGCAAGTCTCCAATAATTTTCAAGAGTTTTTTGCTCAATTCAAGCTTTAGATTTTCTATAATAGTTTTTTTTTGTTGATGTAAGTTTGTGGTTGTATTCAAGATTTTTCTGGTTGATACAAGTTTCAGAATATCTCCAGCAGTTTTTTGCTTGATTCAAGGGTCAGAGTTTCTTTAAGAGTCTTTTACTCGATGCAAGTTCATTTTATGGGGAGCTAATGCTTATTGCAGCCATTCATTATCGTTGGAAAAGTATAAAATTTTGTTTTTAAAGAGGAACAACTGGTATTCTACATGAAAGTGTTTCTATCTTGATTGTGTTGTATATCCCAGGCTGAGAGGTAAACAAGGGAAAAATACATCTCCAAACGTACCTAACTATGAGTCTAGTACTTTGTCTCAAACGATAGGGGTTGTGAACCTCATTGAACAGAGTAGTGCATTATTAAAAGTTCAGGCCGTTCAAGAGTCAATGAAGAAAATAAGAGTAAATCGATAAGAGTAAATGAAGGCAATAATGAGATGCAGGCGAAAGTGCGATATTGGAATTTAGATCGAGAGAGACTAATAAATCGTTGGATGAAGAACAGTATCTTATCGATGGGGTGAGAAGTAAGATGGAATAATGACTGCAGTCGATCCATGGAGTATCGACAACTGCTAGAGAAATTCATCACTGAGGCATTGTAATGAGTTACTAAAGAATTACGCATTCAGACGTGAAGACACCACATGATGCGGGTGTGACAGAGAACGCGTACAACAGCTGTGCCAGAGCCAGAGTCGGGAGAAGCTGTACAGCTGTCCAGTTCTTGTTATTTGTATTATTCAGTTATGAGTCCCATCCGACGAATTATCGACACGACAGTGCGCGGGAAGCCCATTCGAATTATTGACCACAAAATGACGCGTATAACCAGTTTTAACACTATCCTGTATCTAAAGCGTACGAATAGTTTTGGTCTGATAATCTAAAAGGAGTCTCGTGCTGTTATTATCTAATTAAAAGTGGGTTGTTTCGTTTCATCAATTGCTTGAGCTGCACATTGGAAGCGCTAATAATTATAATTATTAGCGCTCATAGTTATAAAAAACTATAATAAATTTGACAATTGTTTAATTTATTATAGGGTTTTTAATTTCGTTTAGAATTGAAACTGAAAAGCAATAGCTTCTTTCGGGTACCACTGAATTAACAGTACTGCTTTATCAGCTGCTGTTATCTACTGCATTTGATAATCCGCTTACTTTGTCGAATATTGGATGATACGTCATTCTCCAGTCTAACTTTCCGCCGGAGCATTTACGATCATCTATAGTTTTGGGTGCCCAAGCGTTGGCCATTTTCAGTGACTTCAATACGACGGGCAAGAGTTGGACTGGGGAACCGAACATCCCACACACGGTGTTTGGAAGAGGTGTTATCACTCTGTGATTGATCTTAGAGTATTTGTAAGCTGTTGTACAATTAAATACCACGACAATTAATGCAAAACTTAGTAACAAGAAAATGGGTTAATTTTGTTCGGTATCAATGCTAAAAATAAATCATGTGATATTATTATTTCTACCAAACAGATAACTTAAAAAACTCTCAAAGAGTAGTTAAACTGTGGTGATGCTTGTAAGTTACACTCTGAATAAATGTAGAATTTAAATCTCTTTTTCTATTACGCTTTTCCCATTATTCTTTATCACCTTACAGTGAATATTGTGACCTACATGAAACAAAGGGCTAGTTAAATGACAGCAATTTTCACTGCAGGGCCATAACCGCTCCGTCGTCTGCACCACCGGCGCGGGCTGATGCACGTCCCCTGCTGCCTAAACGATGCTACGTCAGCCCTGGATTTGCTAACAGATTTGGTCGAGTTTTAAATCACTTAACGATGTCGCACGAAATTTAAAGCTTGGAATTGTCATACGAAAAGCTCGAAGCGTCGCACGCTGAATTTTATTCAACAGAAAAAACGGTCACAAAAACATAAGAGTGTCTTAATTGGCGCAATATGAGAAGCTACAAAAAAAGCACTGCAGTTCGAGAAAATGCACTGATTACACGTTTAATGAACGCTTGTAATTGGGAGGTCAGAGCACCTGGGACAGCCCAACGGACCCGTTTGAGGATACACGCCTCTTCATCAGGAAAGCTTATGAGCGTTTTTACAATACACGCCTGCAAGTTACAGCGCACGGCGGTGACAATTTTGTCTCTTATTCGGACACGCACAAAAAAAGTCTGTTCATCAGCCCTTTTTTCATCACAATCCGGAGTTCGTTTCACCGCTATCCGCACATGCCCTCCACCGCTAGGGACATTGTCTAGTTTATCTAAAACGTTTCGAAAGCAAAGAGTTGTGTGCAGGCACAGGCCGCTATACTTTTAGGGCTATGGAGGCATGTTTAAAATCAGAGATCGTACACTGGCCGCTGGCCATGGAGATTTAATAAATGATCGCCCATCACCAGGCGCATTAACAACATCAGTTCACGCTCGAGAAAAGCAAAATAGCCAGCCTAGAAAGGGACCCAAGTTCCAGGAGCTGCTTTCCAGCACCCGGATGTGAGCTCGAATATTGTCGACAAGATGATTAGACTTAGAGAATTGCAAAGACCTTTTATTTGGGCCCATAGCAAAACTATTTCTTATCATTAGACGAGATATGAATAGTCACTTGTATGACATTTTCGCAGTCGTTTCCATCATCCTGAATTTCAACCCCCGGATACGAGCTCGTTTATGCTCTTATCAAGACGAGAAGAGTTAGATAATTGCAGGACTCTGAACTTCCATCCATGCGAAAGCTGTTCTCCTTTATTAAGCTAAATATAAATTTTCACCGGCAGTGAAGTTTTCTCCCTTCTTTTCTACACCCAAAACGACAGTGTGAGCGAAGCCCATTCGAATTATTGACCACAAAATGACCCGTGTAACAATATCCTTAACATTATCCTTAACCTACCGACAAACTAAAAAGAGTTTTGTGCTGAATACGAAAAATCCAGGGACGAGTTATTTCTCGCAATCATTTATTTTTATTAACATTTGCAGGTCAACGAAGTAGGTTGCTGATGCTGAAATGTAACCGGAAATTTTACAGGAATCATTAAAACCTAACATATTTCTTCTTGTCTTGAAAATTACGAAAACATTTACATGTGAAACGACAATACTAAAATTCGACTCTGCCTGCGGTTGCACAGCTCCAGTTCCGTTGAACTCGGGAGATTCTCCCGCCCCATTTATAACGCTGTACATTTCATACGTCCTTTCATATTGAAAAAGACAGTCTACGGCATAGGTTCATAATGAACAGTTTGTGTTCGGAACTTAAGAACTTAAGACGGAAACTTCAACCCTTAAGCAGGGTTTGTTTTCAAAATATTAAGCATTCGAAACTTCGGCAAGATATTTCTGTCTACCGTGTGGAAACAGGTATTTTTCGAAAATTTCAATTGCTTATTCCCTTGCTGCTTAAGGGCTGTAACAAAGTTGAAGTTTCCTCATTCAGTTCCCAACACAATAAAGCCACGCCTTCTATTCTCACTCATCAACGAACAGTTTGTAATTCATCTTTATGATATCAACGAGCAGTATTAGCGGAAAATAACGAAGGAATTGCTATGTTGTTGGAAGGCGTGACTGCAACTATCAGCTCCAGGGGCATGTCATGCAGAATGACTACTTGGATCCCGTCGGAGTTCGTTTGAGGCAGATGTGTTTCTCCACTGAACTCTAAACTAAACAACCCTCCTAGCTGGTTCTCTACCACATATGTATACATGAATATCACAGTGCCCAAAAAAAATAATTTTCGCTAGATCGCTGTTTATACTTCCTGTAAATACTGATGCGATTCAAAAAAAGAACAAGTGTATAGGGCGGCCCAGTAGTCATTCTATCATTTTAAATCTTTATCATGCAAAAACTATAGAACATGTAAAGTTCTAGTAACTACGATGAAAAGAAGAATACTTTGGGCATTTTAAATAAGCTGACCATAATAAGACTAACGGATTCGAACAACAGAACACTTTAGACCACAGTAGAAATAGCTAAGCACACATTGGAAGAGAAAGCAGCCATTGGGAAATGTTATTTTCAAAAGAATGGGCCATTAGTTGGAGTGAGGAGGAGCTCCATGTGAAGACTTAATAAGAGTCCACCTAAACCCTGTATTCTTGCTGCGGTAGCACACTTCCGATGTGCGGGATCTGTCACTGACAAAGGTCGAACTGGAAGACCGAAGTCATCTGCAGTGAAAAATTTCACGCTGTGGTGACGTTCCTTGGCCACCGCGATCATCGGATTTAACTCCTCCATATTTTTTTTTGTTTGGAAATAATTACAGAACAAAGTTTTTGTAAATATTCCAACCACTCTTCAATAACTGAAACGAGATAGAATTGAAGGAATTCGCCATATTTCATGCGATATTTCAAACGCAAAATGCACAGCGAAGGGTTCGTTTGTGTTTAGATAACAGTGGATGACATTAAAAGGAAATTACTTTTATGTAAAAGCTCCCTGCATTCTTCTTTCATTGGCAATTAAAGATTACTTTGTATCTTTTCTAGTTTTTGTGTAATCAGTGTTCAAGGTTGCGAAGTGACCTTTAGGCCACCCTGTAGCCAGAAGTTCAGCATGATAAATATTCACTCACTGTTTTACTCCATTATCAGGTTGAGTCTCGTGTGCCTCTCCATGATTCTTAATAAAAAACTAAGTTATGCTTCGCTTCCTGAGCACATTCTTCTTATCAGAAACATCAAACGAGTTGCTACTGTGGGTACAATTATAGCCCCAGCATTGCGCTATCGTAGAAACTTGTTATGATTTTTGGCTCTTCCAGAATACGGTTCACACGTCCCCTTCTGCCTGGTACTCTAGTTTTGCAAAAAAAACTTTTCAAACATCTCCAAACTCTCGTCCCGAGCAAGCACTTGAGGAACTGAGCGGGATAAGGTAAAGGGATCGGGTCTTCCTCTCCTAATGCCTTGACTTTTCTCATATTCGAAATGACAAATCAACTTTGCTCTTGAAGTATCATTCTGTTTTTGCGCTGGTGATGAGTCCCATCAGCATGAGTTCGGTCAACTTGAGATGGTGGAGCAAGATTTTGCAAATGTTTGTTTATTTTAGCTGCTGCATGGCTATTCAGCGAATAATGAGTGATGATTAATATCATTTATTCTATATCTGATGACTAATTTTGAATAGCATCGACCCTCGTTGGCTCCCAACAGTTTTTTAATGATGCGATATACGAGTAATACTCATAATTTATGATAAATTTTAAATTAAATTTCGTCACAAATATTCAATACCCAGACACGTTGTACGTAAATAAATCTAGTGAAGAAATCTGAATAAATCGTAGGCTCTTAACTCTTTGATCGAGTAGCTGTATAGGTTCGTGTCATGCTAAAGTAAACTCATTCCAATATTATTTTTAAATTCAAATAAAAGGATAGGTTTAAGGCTGAAAAAACGCTGAAAATGGCTAAATCTATGTCTCAAACTACAGTCTATATTTAAAAGTAAGTGCTTCAGATGAGGCTTAGGCCATTTCATTGCTGTGCACAGGTAATTTGCAACGTTACAACATGAAGGATTCACTAGCAGACAATGATTTTTTCTAGTTAATACACACAGGGCATTTTGAGCTTGAGATTGAAAAAAGTTGAAAATATGAGAGGACTATTGCCGGGGATATAATTTTTTGTGTCCAATGGTAGCTACGTCAAAAATATTAAAATGCTTTGCCTTCGAAAAACTGTTATATCAGACTTGACTCGTGAGCATTTCACGTGCCGTCTTTCTGCGGCCGACGACCGTGTGTCATATTCCTTGAAGCCCATCTCGTCCGTAATACAGGTAGAATGACGCACAAAGGCGGGAACTTTTGGAAAACCCAATAAACATAGAAAAAATCCAACAAAAAATTGTTATTTGCAGCAATTGAACCAATGCAATTTGCCTTTTAGGAGACGGTAATTCAATTCAACAACATTTGAAAATGACATTCAATAAATGTATATGGCTGCCATTACGCATTCCAAATTCAACTTTCCGTTTTTCTGAGTCACCCTGTATGACCAGGATTTTCTGTGTCACCTTGTATAACCAGGATTTTCTGTGTGACCTTGTATAACCAAGATTTTCTGTGTTACCTTGTATAACCAGGATTTTCTGTGTCACCTTGTACAACCAGGATCTTCTGTGTCATCTTGTATAACCAGGATTTTCTGTGTCACCTTGTATAACCAGGATTTTCTGTGTCATCTTGTATAACCAGGATTTTTATTCTCCAATTCAACACGTTGACTACGGCGTGACCCAAACCGGTGTGTCATTCTGCATGCATTCAACGTGTTAACGATCTCATGTAACCAAGCTCTTGAAAATTCTAAAAAAGCAACATAGGCAACATATAGAAATATCGATCACAGGCCTCAGAATACGATTGAGACTCCATGTAGATTTGAATTTAGGTGCGTACGCTGGGCCAATTTTACGTTTTGAGGCCTGACAACGTGGGTAGTTCATTAGTCGTTCAGTTGCCACCCAACCCTTTTGGTTGGTGTTGTTTACGTTTAACTAATACTGTTATGAAGTATCTCCGATGAATACTTATAGATATCCAAAAGATTCTCGATAGTTCAATAGCTCATAAAATGTTGGTAGCCTTGTGGCACGGGCAAAATTCTGAGCCATGACCGAGGTGTGAGCGTTGCCCCCAGAAGGTCTAAGCTCCAAAAATGACCCAGGAAGCCTGAAGACCTATCGTGTGTGGCACATCTTGAGCTGGGAGGCGCACCATGGGTGCGGGGAGCACGTGAGCGTCTCAAGTCGTGACGCTTTGTTACAAAAGGTTTGTCTTCTGCGAGCTAGTTTGGGAGGCCAGTGTTATCTCCCATTCCCGCGGTCGCCTCATCCAATGCAATCAGCGAATGTTTTGTCAATACCGATGAGAGAACGCACAGGAAGTCACAAGTATTCAATTTTGGGAAAAGTAAAGAAACGCAACGAGTTAAATAATTCGGTAGGATAAGAAACCTTTTCGATGACAGGTTTTGGTC
>VOMN01095956.1:0-14339 GCA_014899125.1 Orchestia grillus
TGCATCCCTCTGCCTACTGGCCATCCCTCTGCATCCCTCTACCTACTGGCCATCCCTCTGCATCCCTCTGCCTACTGGCAATCTCTGCGAGTAAAATAAATTTTTTTGCGTAAGAGTTTTGTAGTTCAACTAATTTTCACCAGTGAGACACGATTACGTGAACCAAGTAATTCGTCATTTCTTCCAAATAAAAACCTCCAAACCTAATTTTTCAATTCGTGGCGTACGTGTACGGATTGTAGTCTGTTTTATTTCTGGGCGTGGCAGCTCACAGGAGAAATGCTCTCGAAATTACAGGCAATTGAGGCTTGCAAGTCCACATTTTGTCCTCCCGCTCTGAGGACGCCCAGCAGCGGGTGCACCTGTATTTGTTCACAATTTACAAGATGCAACAATTGTTGCGAGATCAAAGCTGAACAGATAGCGACCAACAATTCATCTCGCCAGAAAACGAAACGTCTTAGTTTGTGCGTGATGCATTTTGGTTGGTATAGAAGCTGGAAATTTTTTGGCTTGAAAGACGTTTCGCTTTCGCAGCCTGCACTTCTTTATTCTATGTGCGGAGGAACGAAATCTCTGGGCGATCTCAGCGCGCTGCAGGAGAGTGGAACACGAACCAAGCCTCGATTTTTTAGTTCACAAAGCGAGCATCTCTCTGAAGAAAGCACGGAAGCGATTCAGGATACCAGTCAGCGGCTAACCCTGCCTCCTGTGCGGATTATTGCCCCTCTAATTGGATTAAAATTGGCTAGGAAGTGATGGCTACCCGCATTGCATGATGAAACTATTTATAAAATAACTTTTCATACAATATCGAAGTTTTAACTTCAGAAACGTGTAGATAAAGAGCAATTTTTTCTAAAAATTCATCATGGTCAAGGTATTGATTTCTATCCATCAGTATCTCTGGCCAGCATTCGAGCGATAATTTTTACTTTATATTCATAAGCAATGCCTTGACGTTTCTCGATTACAAAATATGAAAATTTTCTTGCACGCAAAACTAATTTTAACGAAGCTGTAGTAGCCCATAGAAATCTAAGATGTAATTTTTTTCCATCGTATTACCGATTTTGATTCAGTGTCGATTAAACGCTAGAATGATGGAGATTAAACTTATACAAAAACCTGATCAAATGAACTACATTGAATATCGCTGAGATGATTGTGACCAAGGATTTAAGAGTTAGCCCTGATGTCCATTTTCGAATTTCCTCGTATGAGTCATAAATCCATTCCATCTGCGTTTGTCCATAAATGGTAAGCAAATAATTCTAATACATAAGTAACAGAATAAACAGAATTATGCTGTGTGAATGTCGTTTCGAGGAAAAACATATAAGAGCACTAGACTCACAAATAACAGACTCCAGAATATACGTAAAGAGAAAGATAGTATTAGAATAATGATGCATTTTTATCAGTCAATTATAACCATTAATCACAGCTGACTCAAGTCTCAAGAGAAATAGGGGCTGTGTCCTTTCTTTATCTCGTTGTTCGATAGTTATTTAATAGCGTATGTCTTTGAATTTCTTTATACCGAACACCTTTAATTAAAATTAAATAATGCCTCAATACTGAACATTATTAATTATAATGAATTCCCTAATACCGAATGCCTTTACTTATAATTACCAGTATGAGGCATCGAGTTTGACACGCTCCACAGAATGTACCCTACCGCAACGCTATCGAATGTCGCATCTATGCAACTCCTGATCTGATTATCGTTTTCACAATTATTCAGCAATATTCTCTGGTCTGTGAGATCAAGACCGCGGATTGAGTTCACGTAAAAAATTCCGTTTGTGAACCCAGGCTCGTGAAATGGGTTCCAACTCTGAATATCCCTTTTACTTCGCTAATGAACATCAATTAAACATCGTTAATGATGTGCGAGCTGATAAGTGAAATCGTATCAGATTGCATTATTTTATTTAAATCATCTGTTAGGGCTTTCTGACGGCAAAGAACCTTTTCACCCTGGCGTAAGCCTTGAGTTTAATACCAAAATAAGTTAGATGTGATTATGTCTATGTTGCAGTATTACCATAACCAAGAATATGTTGCGTGAGTTTGGTAATATTACCTATATGAAATTAAATAAAAATTTAAAAGTGCATTAGCGGCTTATTTTGCTTATTCATGCGGAACCCTTAGGGGCCTTTTGCGGCGTCTTGCAGAAAGAACCCTTAGGGGCCTTTTGCGGCGTCTTGCAGAAAGAACCCTTAGGGGCCTTTTGAGGCGTCTTGCAGAACTCTTAAGGGCCTTTTGCGGCGTCTTGCAGAACCCTTAAGGGCCTTTTGCGGCGTCTTGCAGAACTCTTAGGGGCCTTTTGAGGCGTCTTGCAGAAAGAACCCTTAGGGGCCTTTGGCGGCGTCTTTCTGTGCAACCCCGGTCCCTGGCGAGCACTCTGCTGCATATTCTCAGTAGTGACACTCATTGCACTTACACAACTCTACAACCAATGTGGTGACACTNACTCATTGCACTTACATGACTCTACAACCAATGTGGTGACACACTTTGCAGTTATACAACTTTACAATCAATTCAAAATTCTATTCATCGCCACTGAATCTAAAAAATCTGACCTTCTTATTCCGCCCTTTTTCGGATCCCCTCACAGAATTACTTCGCCCGATTTTTGCATGTATTCGATACCTCGATGACAGTACTTTTTTAGCGAGCATTTTTCATTATGAAGAGCAAACTCATAAATTGAGTAATACCTGGCAATGATTCCGCAGTGATGCTGAGATATTGCAGGGGGTGGTGGGCTAAACTGCGCTCTGTCTTTGACATTGCGCGTTGCGTAAGAGACCGGGCTTCTGAAATGGCGGTCTATTAATTAGCCTGTAAAGCTGTCGCTCCACGTTCGCCAGGGGGAGAAAATGAGTTTCGTTGCCCTGAAGGTTGTTCACTAGATGACGTCCGGTATCCTGCCTACGCAATTTGCAAGTCCCAATCGAGCATTCGCAAAAAGCGGTATTTAAAATAAAAGTTTGTTAATTCACTTTGTTAAATTGAGAAGATTTGCAAAAGAGGTTTTGAATATCGATATGACTTTTGAAAAGCCTTTGATTAATCATGTCTAAGATCTGATCGTGGTGTAATTCTATTTTTACCTTCTCATGTTCGCCAAAGTTTAGCAGTTGCTACAGCTTCACCTTAACCCATTACGGCATCAAGTTTATTCCTCAATAAATTTAATTAATTTTTTAGATAATACACCCGTACCTGTAAGAACGCTGTTCCCATCAACAATGAAATTCCAAAGAAAATATTAAGCAGGTGCTGAAATATATACGATTCTCTAAAGGGTAAGGCTAGAAGTCATGAGGTACCAAAAATTTACATAATGAATAAATTGGTTGATGTCACTATTGCACATCATTTCTCGTTACATTTCTTACTCGACCCATCAACCAGCGCCGCCCCAGAAATAGCACTCCGACAAAACCAGCAGTGTTTTCACAGAGAATAATTTAATTTCTGTTGGCCCGACACTAGTCTAATTTACCTGATGATTTTGTAAATGATGACCGAATTAAAGCTTGTGCTTTATAAGAGAAACTAGTAGACGCCCCCGCCAAAAATGGCGGGACAAATGAGGTTAATTCCTTGAGAAGCCCTCTTATTTACTGAAACTCTGTCATGAAATATTGTTTTTGTAGTATCACTGATACGGAATGCCTTCTCGCTGCCAAGGTAGGAATACGAACCCTGGAATTTACTCCTATCTAAATCCTCAAGAGCGTGACAGACGAATGGACGGACAGACCATGCAAGCAACACTGAATTCGGACCCACGACTGGCGAGCAATGAAACGCTTGACATTGCGCACGTATTTTTTGCTTGTATGGTTGTCAATCAATCATTGACAACTGCAATCAATTTATAGCTGCAAAATCTTTTCGGGATATTAATAACAGAAGCAACTTGTTGTCCTTAGCTTGTCAATATTGTTTGATTTGCTGAACACAATGTGAGTCGTGTTGTTTGCCCACGCGAAATTTGAAACAAGTTTATTTAACTCTACATACACAGTCACTTTAGGGTTGTAGTAGTCTCACTAATTTTCTCTATTTTGCGTTCTGTGAGCCTGATTCTTTCCCCAAGCTTGGGGCTCCATCAGTAATTTTGTTAGAAGGTTCCCCTCCTAGAAATATTTTCACATGCGAGCTCTTGCCCCGCGAAGAACGAAAGTATGACAGTTTCAAATCCAAGATTTCAATACGAGGTAATAATTTTTTTACCCACTAGTATGCTTCCTTACCCATCAAATAATTCGAACACTTGAAAATGAAGGTGGCTCGCTTCCAGAGTCTTTAATACTTTTTTTTTTCCATACAAAAAAAAGCACGTAAAAATTTTATTGTCAAAACTTATGGCTTTTATTCTTTTTTCGACGATAAGGATCGAAGCATTTCAGTATTTCATTTTATTTATTCTCACAAAATTGAATTTCTCACTAATATAGGATAGTCATCTGATACAGGTTTTCATCTCCCATGTATTGTGCAGCTACGCGTTTAAATCAGACTAAAGTTTAATTCAAATCGACTACAGAAAAATTAAACGTCACAGTAAGTCGAAAGATAATTCTAGGAATTTCATATTTTGAATTTGTGCATATTTACATATTTCTTCAACAAAGGTTGACGATAAAAGCTTTGATATTATGTCGAAATTCACTTAGCTCATTTTCATGCATTTAGGGGACAGGCTTTCATAATTACGAAATTGTTGAATTTTCAGCACTCATGCTGTGAAAGTAAAATAATTCAGTTCGTGTGGGTTATTACAACTTGAAATATAACCCAGTAGTTTAATTGCAAAAAGCAGCTCGCACAACTTCCTACCAGAAAAAAATTGAAAATCCATTGCCCCACTTCCCAACTGTACTTGGTGTCACGGAAAAAATAGGTACAAAATTTCACGCCAACCATAAAGTAACGAAATTAGCGCTTTTGCTTCTTTGAAAGTAGGCGAAAAAAATGTTATCCGAGATATTAACTGCTTAATGTTTGAAACTAGGAGATCTGAAAACAAAATTGCCCTCAAATAATTTATTTATAGATTTTCTTAACAGAAATAGTTCCAAGTTTTCACCACCCACATCGATGTACCTGTGCTATCTTCGACTTGAAAGACTGTTGGATATTGTGGAAAAGGCCTGGCATTTCAGGAATATCGCCAGTAGCCACTGCAATTCACACCACGAGATCTACCTCGTATTCCACAGGTGTTGTATAAACAAAGCTCTCCATGTGTTCCTAAAACTTAGTACATCGAGGTGGGTGGTGGAAAGTTGGAACAATTCCTGTAAAGTGAACGCATAAATAAGTTATTTTTGGGCAATTTTATTTACAAGTTTTTTCATTCCAAACATTAGACAGATAATGTCTCAAAACTCAACTTTTTTCGCAAAGTTTCATAGAGGCAAGAGTGTTTGGTTTGCCCCAAATGTTGTGAAATTTTGTACACCTTGTTCTCTAACACCAAGTAATATAATAAATTTATTAACCGTTGGGGTTATTGTAAAATTAAACCATTTACAGTTTCGATAGAACTTTTAAAAACATCGCCGCTGAACCCTCTTTTTCACTGTGGGCAAAAATTCAGTAACATTGCACCTCATAGTTAACCGTGCAAGGAAAATTCTCAGTATACATTGCCACTCGAGAACATCCGGTGCAATGTTTGCTGGTACATTCGTTCTTCACGACTAAATTGCCGTATTTGCTTGGTTTAAAGCCTTCCACGGACCTTTTACTGCTCGTCTCTATTTTCAAAGAAGGAAGGGCATCAAGTTATTCCACTCTCATGCACGACGTGAATTCGGATGTACTCAAAACAAATTATAGTAAGGTAAAAAATTTACGTCGATAATTTTTCTGTTGCATGGATTTTTTTTCTAATAAACGAATATTTTCCCAGCCGTTTAACTTGAGTCATTTTAAAAAATTTCGCTTGCAAATTCATTGTAATTGTACAGGGTGTCTTATAAAATATAAACCACACTTTTAAGTGTTAATAAAATAGACCCAAATGATCCGATTTTATCATATTCGGTCTCTTTAGATGCATAAATTTATTTTGGATCATACCATTGCAAAAGTTTGACAAAGTAAAAAATAGCTTTGCATTTGGCAAACATTAATGCGGTGACAACTTAAAACAGATTTTGTCCGGAATCCGAGGACACTCTAATTTATAATGAAAAATAAATTTTAAGAATAGCTGTAGATATAATCCTAGATCTTATTTATTGTAACCTATTTGTAAATGTTTTCATTTAAGCTGAATCCAATCCCATGAAAATGCGACTAACAAAGGAACAGCGAATTTTTCTAGTTAGGAGCTACAATAAAATAAAAAGCACCTACAAGTGAGCCAACAATTTTCAGAATCTTTTCGTAGAAAAGCGTCTCGATCTATGCTGACCTTATATCGTATTGTGCGCAAATTCAATGAAAAAGGAACTGTGTTCAATTTGAATGAGGGAAGAAGTGGAAGAAAAAGTAGTGATAAATTCAAAAAAATATTAATATTGTTTCAGAAATACTTCAAGAAAATTCAAAAGTTATTTGCCGAAGAATTAATATTTGCCAAGTATAATGCATTTGTTTATTAATTTGAAAAATTTCTGCAATGGTATGATGCACAATAAATTTCTGCATCCAATGAGACCAAGTATGATAAGATCGGTACATTGGGGTCCATTTTATTAGCACTTAAAAATGAGGTAGACATTTTTTTCAGACATCCTGTATATCGAAAACTGTCAACGATCACCGTCAAAACATATTGATCATATAAATAGTACAGTTTAGTCTTTCTCACAGTTAGTACAGCCTTAGTATAGAGATTCGTTCGGCTTATTGTTCTGTTTAAAACTAAGTTGAGTACACTTTGAAGTGCATAGAATGTAAATGTCATATCACGTAATTTTCCTCCCATTTGAAAAATAAGTTGTGTTTTAGAGGGATGAGGTGGAAGTGCTCCTGTAATATATGTTCCTCTGAAAGTAAAAGTTAGTAATTAATTATTCGTAATTTTAGTAACTTCCTGTAATACTGACATTCCCCAAATTATGAAAAATTTTAATAATTAGAATTGACATATTAGCTCGAAAAATAATTGCAACTTTTACAGTTGCCTTACTGTCTGCACAATTGTTCATCAATATTCTTTGGTTGACAAATTTCAAAAGCACTCCGTCCTCTGAAAGCTGCCGGCCAACCTTGACATAAATAATTTGAGTTTGCTCAACCTGCAGGCGGGAAAGTGTTCGAATTATTTCCTCCAGAAAAAGCCAAAGCTCTACTGCGTCTACTGACGAGAACTGGGAATGCTCTCCAAACACTTTAGCATCCCTCAAAAATGAATGACACCACACAAACTATTAAAGGTGTAGGCGATGTGAAAGAACTAGAATCATGAAAATTAGTCTAGCAAGAAAGTCAGACTAGGACACTTGAACAAATAGCAACTCCCTGAGAGAGAATTGAGCCTGTCACTGCCGGGTGCAATGAATATGCTACGGTCCCTACATTGTGCTTGGAAACATTGTTATGGCGCCACTAAGTTTCATTAACCTGACGCAATGACGTTAACTTCGGGCCCTGACACTCGCATCACAAAACGACACACACAAACGCTCATGTTATGAATAATAAACATTAACCTGGCCTGCCGCAGTGGTTCAGCCAATCTATGCTCGCCGAAATAGGGGACATAACGCTAGTATTAATTTATCATGCGAGGTTATCCAAACGAAATATCACGGCTTGAAGTGTCGCTCTTTATTCAATCAAGAGATTGATTCGTGCATTTAGACCATTTTACGAACGATAATAACACCATTTGAATGGGCATCTGTCTTTGATTTCATACGTCATAAAATTAAAAGCATTCTCACATAGACCCCGTGTGTACGGTAAGAGAGAGACCTCGTGTGCGATGAGATGACCGAGTCTAGATGGACGATTTTATGCATCGCGCTGGTCGACTCGAGTGTCCGAACACTGGCTGCAGTGGCCGTGTGTGTTCTCGAGTGGGCGAACAAACGTGAGTGACTCAAAGCTGTTTTCGTTAGGGTAAAACTGTTTACGTGAAGGTGAAATTGTTTAGCTTAGGGTAAAGTTGTTTACGTGAAGGTAAAATTGTTTAGCTTAGGGTAAAATTGTTTACGTTTGGGTGAAATTGTTTAGGTTTGGGTAAAATTGTTAAGGTGAGGATAAAATTGTTAAGGTTAAGGTGAAATTGTTATAGGTGACGACGGTGAAATTGTTTCGGTGAGGGTAAAATTGTTTCGGTGAGGGTAAAATTGTTTCGGTGAGGGCAAAATTATTTCGGTGCTGGTAAAATTGTTTAGGTTTGGGTAAAATTGTTTAGGTTAAGGTAAGATCGCTTAGGTTAAGGTAAAATTGTTATAGGTAAAGGTAAAATTGTTATAGGTGATGGTGAAATTGTTTCGGTGCGGGTAAAATTGTTCAAGTTGAGATAAAAATGTTTAGGTTAAGGTAAATTTATTTTAAGAGGGTGAAATTGTTCCGGTGAGGGTAAAATTGTTTTGGTTTGGGTTAAATTATTATGCTTAGGGTAACTTACAAAGGATGTAAAGCATGTAAATAATGCCCATGTACTTCGATGATGATAAAAAGAAATTCCGCTGCTGCTTATTTCCAGAGAAAAGTTTTCACCGTCGAGGAACACAACCACAATTTCTCTGCTAAAGCCTCTCGAAAGAAGCTAAGGAAAAAAGTGCTTCAAGACTAGGCCTAATAACGTCTCCTAACACAAGTGCCCAGCCCAGTGTAGGGAGCAGTCTTAAACATCTGGCTAATTAAGCCAAAGTCGAAGAAATAGTTTCTAAGGAAACCATAAACGTTAAAGTTTTCGCGCAGAATGGTCCATTCTAAAACGTACTTTCGAGTCAATAACTGAGAAGTTAGCGTTTTTCTTCCTTTTACTGTTAGAAGTCCTGGCTGTGCTTTCGTATTATGTGAGACACACTTTTAATTTAAACATTGACTAAATTTGCTATGCAAATTTTGTGGTGTGCTGTTCGAAAAACACATAAAATTCACAAAGATTTGATTCTCTGATAAATCTTAAATAATTTAAGAATATTTAAAACGATCGCATGCACAACTGACGGTGATTCTCAACCCAGTTGGTGAACACGAAATAATTTTACTTACAAACACACTTGTTGCCAAATGTCACCGATAATGTGGTAAGTTATAACTGCTTTCCAACTGAAACTTTGGTTAACCTTTAACTATCATAGCTAGAGCCCTAATCAAGAGATTAAATCCTTTCAAACATTTATTATTAAAAGTAACGCTTAGGGTGATGCTGGTCTTCATAAAAGGAAGGAAGTGATAGTATAGGTTTCCTTCTCAAAAATATTTATCGATCCTTTTCCCGCAATTTATTTGAAAATCTATCTACCTTACAATCCTAAAAACGCACTAGGTGTGCTTATTCATTTCGTCTCGATTTCTTAAAAGAAATTGAGTAGGAAAAAATTCTGGATCCAGATTCTCGAGTTAGGATTCCTAATGAGCGCGACGGCGTCAGAGATAGCAGTTCGTATCAGTGGCAAATGGATGTACAGTTATAGATGCGGCCGTGAAAGTTGGGCTGTGGTAATGCTTCGTGCAAGGAAACATGGACGACTCATTGAACTCATGAATAATTGGTGCTGAATTTTTTTTGCTGACACAAGACAAAACATTGCAACATCAATGGTGGCGAATATCAATGTACTGCGAGAGCAGTTCTATTCTTGGTCCAAACATCGTTCTGTATGTCGCTTCTAAGATGAGGCAATGATACAAAGATGTTTCTTTGAATGTGAAGTGTTCAGGAGACGAAGCATGAGTTAGATAGTTCTTCATTTCTTCCAGTAGTTCGGGCATCTCGTCCAAGACCACACTGGTGTGCTACATTTTTTTAAAGGAATATCGTACTTAGACGTGCCTTCCTCAAGGGAGCACAGCGCCCGAGGTATGGAACCCGGGACCTCTTGACTAGCAGGACAACATATACTGTATTCCCCACAGGTTCCATCGTAATAGAGGACTCGGCGGTGCGTGCACGAGGGAGCTAGTTTGGAATCTGGCATCGAGCTCCACGTTCTGGGAGAGCTAGTGCAGATTTTTTGAAGCACGGCTGACGATTTCTTTAAAATGGTTTAGAATTAGTGACGAATGTACGTACTCCAAGGCTGAATGAGGTCATCAGAAAAGGACATAATGTGTTGCATTATCAGTTTATGCCTTTCTAATTAGAAAATATTTAACGTATCTAAGCATTTGATCCTCGTATCCTCCCTAAATATTAAATTTCCATTACTCTCACCGTAAATGCATTTCGGTAACATTTCTATTTGTGTAAACGTAGTACGTTAATGAATGATGCGAGATAAACTACATACATGAAGTTAATTAGAGTATTCTGCATATAGGAATGATATTAGAGTATGGTGTCAGGAAATCTATACATGTGAAGTACAGGGTGGGCCATAAGTAAAAACCCCTATCAAACGGATTATGTCACTAGTACAACAATGGGTGCAGAGTTTTTTCAGTGTATCAGTGCTACCGTCGTGGGTGAGGGTACCTTACTTATGGCCCCACTCTGTATAATGGAGTGTAATTTCAGGAAATAACGTATTATCTGTCTTGCAACAGGGATTTCTTATAATGAGGACTCAGAGCTGTTAATGTTCTTACTTGCGTTTGAGAGCCGAGTCTTCGTGTTTGATTCCCGCTCGGTCTCGTTCGGATCGAAGAAAGCAAAGTGTAGCTGTCGGTTAAACTTTAAAGCCGTGATTCAGAAGGCGTGTTTCAATCCCTGTGGAGGCACTCAGAAAATGGAATTTGATCGAAAACGACGATTTGGCTGAATGATGAAGTCGTTTGCCCCCTGAAGGGGAGTCCCGCTTTGGTCTGTTCCGCTTGACGTAGTTTGTGCCCAGCCGAAGTCAGCGGAAATATTCGAGTGGCCGACAAAAAGTTAATACTCTCTGTTCTATTCGCTTCAATCCTTCAAAAACCACGGTCAGGAATCGTAGACATTAGACGTATTGTAGCTTAGTTTCAAGTTCTTGTATGCCAAGGATTCACCTTTTTTTCCTCATGATCTCTTTGGAACTGAGAACTTTGGACAATAAGATACGAAATGGTCCGAGCTTTTGCTTTGAGTCTTAAATTCTTCAGTTTCATTCACAACTAGGTTGTGCTGTGTAGGCACATCAATGCACAAGATGTGAACAAATGGTTTCGTAAAATTTCATAAATTAAGAAAATAAGTAGGTCTTTTTAGGGTTAAAACTGCAAACTATGTTTACTGATGAACGCGGATCGTAAATTTTTGCGGGAGTAGTTTTGGGACAAGTTTTTCCGGGTACTCCATCAAAAGTTGATACCTTCGTAGCTCGAAAATTTCCATTAGTCTGAGTATTATTGCATCAAGTTTGTTTTCTTCTCGGAAGTTCTTAATTTTTTTCGATTGGGTCCAGGCAAACATGAATCCCAAGAGTAAAAGTATATTCTTTGTTTTCTAATTATCAGAAACTGAAACCGTATAATTGCAGCCTCTTGGATACTGAATTTGCTTATTACTGTACTGGTTTAGTGAAATAATTTTATATTTATGCTAAAAAAATGAGGCTTCTATAAAATCTATGACTATAGGTTGGGTGATGTTAATACTGTACTCAATGAAAGGAGATGTTAGCTGAAAAGGTAACATATTTCGAGGGTTTAGTAACGTCAACTGATCAGTCTAACCCATGAGGATGTATGTATACCCCATTATAGCGTCAGCAACACGCTTAAGATGAAATCTTCTATCAATTGCGCCTTCAAACAGAATATCAATGATATATTGTGGGGATGTAACTGTACATAAAATACAGGAGCAATGACGCAAGTTTCATTTTCAAAAATTGAGTTCATTGAACTACGATTCGGGCTGCTAACCGTACATTTTCTAGTGAACTGACGAATTTTTATTCTTTTGCACTACACGTATCGACGCCGTGCTTTGCTAAGGGACGAAGATAGGTTAAAAGCAAATTTTTCCTGAGGACCTACAAGGAAGACAACAGGATTTCTTTCCTCCTGACCCCTTCCCGTCATTTAGCAGAGTGAGTAGGGCATTGCTGGTACGTGGGTGGCCCCAATCGAACTCTTCACGAGAAAGTTGTTGAGCATTCTGGCCTTTAATACCTAATTTTTTAATAAGCCCCAAGCCGTAGTCGTTACAGGCCTAAATCAGCAAAAATAATCATTATTTTGCTAGACATCAAACGCAAATAGTCAGACCAAGCACTAGTAAGTATGGACTTTCAGTAGATTCTGACTCTCGCTTCTGAGACCAATATGTACAAACAAATAATTTATTCTCTCACGATGCATGCAGACCAGGAAGCTCGTAAAAACGGCGGACGTGTATTCTTTGTGAATTGCGATCCTCTAAGTCAAAATTAATTTTATTCCAAAATCGAATACTCTCCGGGTTGTTACTGACAACATTCTCCGTTAGCTAAGAGTAATAATGATACCCGCTGTTACCACATAATTTTTTTTGTGTGTAATTTGAGCTATAGTTTTATTTTGCCACTTTGAGCTTGTAGTTTCAACACGTTATCAAATTTTGTCATCCTTGAATTAATCCATACGTTGTTTTCAACCGAAGTTAGAATTAGAATTACTGGCGAGAACTTGTCATGGAATATGAGGATCATAACTTTTTCGGTCAGTTACTAGCGTCGAGGTCCAACAAATGTGACAAGCTCAACGCCACGGGCCATGTCACGTCATCACAGTTCTCGTCCAGAAATTGCAAGCAGTGAATACAAGATTTCAAATGCGCTGTGCTGATTCTTTGGACTTCACCTCATTCTGCTGACGAGAAAAGCAAGGCATTGCTTTTTTTTGACTGACAGATCTTAATTAAAGATGCATAGGTTAGACGACATCGTTTCCAAGAAGGGTCTTCGCATGGTGTGTTAAATAAATTGTGGGACTGTTTAGGACAGAATACTCGCAAATATTTTTCGTGTTCGTTACTTTGGGCTCTCGAGTTGTTCCTCCTGCCATCAAATCAAACTGCTTCTCGACTCTTTTAATTTTACCCGTAGAGTTGTGATCGTTTAGGAACAATCAGTACGGAGAGAGGTGATTTTTCCCTGTCATCATTTTAGTGCAAATTTTCTTTCGCATTTAGATCTTATGGTTCTTCATATTACAAGTTTGATCGTTTCTATCAATCCTAAATTTTGTTACTCCATTTTGTCCCTTGGCTTTTTATCTTTTCTACTTCCATAGATATTTCTCTTACAAGAATGCGACAGGTGCCCCTTCTTTTGCGGTTGTGATGGAGTGAATTTCTGTGATCGCGTGACTCTCCTTGGCTGGGGAACTAACTTCGCTGAGAGAACCGGCTTCGCTAAGAGAACCAGCCTCGCTAAGAGAACCAGCCTCGCTAAGAGNCCTCGCTGAGAGAACCAGCCTCGCTGAGAGAACCAGCCTCGCTAAGAGAACCAGCCTCGCTGAGAGAACCGACTTCGCTAAGCAAACCTGCGCTTATCTTTCCTGTCAGCTCCTGTCGGCTCCTCCAGAGGGCTGTGCAGCGCATGAACCGAGGACATCGTTCATCTGTAATCCGCTAGAAAGGAAGGATTCGAGGCTGCCGCGTTATTGCTCCGCGTGATATTGACGTAAATGGAGCAATATATTGCAACGAGAGGTGATAAAATGATTACTCTCATCACTTGAGCGCCTGCGTTACTTCTGTGCGATTCTTGTGAAATATTTCGTATTTAGAGAGGAGCTTTTCTGATCGTTTTATACAGCAATCATTGGAGCGTTTTGGTAAATGAGACGTTATTTCCTACACGGAATACTGTGCACAACATTTTTAGGTTATGTGACACGCTCACGGATTTGCCCCAAATGTCAAACCAGTCCCTGTTCCTTGCAGATTAGAATAGAGGAAGCAATACTGGAAATGATGAATTGTCTATTTTCTGCTGAAGATTTTTCTCACGCTGTATTTCGAGATCTCCGTTTTTAGTCTACATCTTTATTCGTACAAGCGAGGAAAGAAACCAAGTCGTTAGAAATCTGCCTTCACTAAAAATAAAGCTTATCAAATCTGCTGGTTATTTTTTGGAATTCTTATTGACTCTTCATTCGATTTGTACGCTAGCTGATTAGTTCAGTTACTGTTCGTTCGTAAGTGGTTTGCAGAGCGGAGTGTGCTGTGGAGTATGAGTATGAGTAGTAGTAGTGAAAGCAGCGCTTCAGCA
>VOMN01095967.1:0-13812 GCA_014899125.1 Orchestia grillus
CTCCCTTGCCTCACAATCATCAGACGGCAGAGGGAAACGGTCTCATTAAACAGCTCGCGGATATGCGAAGGTACACCATGCACACATGGCGGCGGCACCCCAGTGTGGCCCGGCCATGAAGGCCAAAATATTTTCAAGGTATTCATGGTATTCAAGGTATTTGTTTTCATAACTCATCTTGTTACGACCGAGGCAGAAAACAAATTCAAGTTCTTTATACGTAGGAATAATGGGATCAAAACTTATCTCAAGAAACGCTTTCAACGACATGAATGCCAAGAACAACATTGGAAAAATTGGGTATCAGGCAGAGACATTCTCAGTCACTTCTGCTGTTTTACCCACCTGAAGTCCAACCAGACATTGTACAGCCTGCAGTATTTGTAATGATAAACTCTGAGTTTTGAATTTGATTGGCAATCAAAAACAAACAATAAAATTTACTAATATGATTCACATGCGCTTAGGAAATGAATGGCTGCACAAACTGCGCATCTCCTGGAGCTTGTATCCCCTTTGATGTGATATATTTAGTGCCGATATGTATTTTACGTGAAACTTTTTAGCAGTGCTGCTGCTTGTGCCCCGAAAAGCAAGGAGAAATTCATTTCGTAAAAAGCGTATCACTATTCCATTCAAAATAAAACGAAATCTTCTATTTCTGCGCACTAAAAAATAAATAAAAGGCTCGGTGAAATTGTTTTTTAAATGAAGCCCATGAGGGCGCCACCTCGTAACTACGAGTATGTACGCAGGATCAAATGTTTTCAGGCGTTACTTTCGTTAAGAAATCCGCGAATCTAAAATCCACGCTGGAATACATACAAAATTCTCTACTTTTTAGTGACGAGATTAATATTGCGCCCCAGAAAAGCAAAATTTAATCCAAATACCGAAATATTCAACTTTAAGATTATAAATAACAGCGTAGATCCTCGAATAGAAACAATATGTATCCCCCAAAAAAAAGTAGCTTTTCTCAATAAAAAGGAGAACCGTTTTCAAGAAAAACACGCAAAAACGGACAGAATAAATTCCGAAAGAGGAAAATACATCGAATAACATAACAGAACACAAAGCATCATTTATTAAAAAAAATAGAGTATGAACAGAATTCATCCCCCAAAGAAACCCATGAAAAAAGGAAGCCCACTATCAATCCTGAAATATCGAATAACGACATGAACCTCAGAAAACTGAAAACGAGTTGCCCGCAACAACAAGCAACGAAAGAAAAGAACGGCGCTGTGTTTTCAAACGCAAAAGAACAACAACAGCAGCAGCAGTGCGGTCCAAGACAACGAAGAGGAGCGGGCCACCTCGCGCTGCTCGAGCTGGCGCCTCCGCAAACTAAGGCTCTCCTTTCAGAGTATTGGCAGGCCGGCCCACAAATCTGCGTATCGACCGCTACAATCAAACCCACAATCCTGCTTCGTATGCCTCGAGTTCAAACCCAGGCCGAAAACGATGCTCATTTCTCGTAGGATTTAGGCACAGACTTGAACTTTCAGGCAGGTGCTTCTCCAAATGGACTTAAATTCGAGAAACAGATAACCCAATCTTTTTAGTTTTCAGATCCAGTTTTACGAAATTGTTGCATCTCTCAGTTGAAACCTGTAAAATGTTTCGGCATTGACAGAAATGAGGGTTCCTCCAAAAGCAAAGGTGGTCCCAGTCCAACTGTGCTACGCGAAGGGAGTCAGGATGAACTACCACCGTTCATTTGAAATTTGCCTACCATAATCGAGAAGTTTCTGTACGGTCAACGTGTGCCTCAGTTTTAATAACGAAAATAAAGAGTACCTCTGCAGGATTCATTAGTTCATGAGCATTAAATAGCGGACTCATTTTTGCATTTTTGCTCGTGACATAATTTTAAAAATATATTTTGTTCGGTTAGGTGAAATCTGAACAAAACCCTTAAAACCCCAGTTAGAATTTGCAAAAATGCATTTACAGACGAAAGTAGAATCACTTTGACAATATATTACAACGGCTTGAAGCCTAATCACAAAGACTACTTATCAATTATGTTTCGTCAGCACTCTACAATATTCTTACCAAGTCGTTTAAAGCTGTAATTGTAGTAAGAATGCATCACAGCTGTAAAATTATTTTCGTTCGCCATTAATGCGATTGCAACAGTGAAGCAGTAGTAGAGAAATTCAAATCGAAGGCGCCAAATTTCAAATAGTTCAATAAAAGCTCTTAAACACACTTGAAGCGTCTGCTGAGTTCCATTTGGTGATTTGAAGGTTACGAACAATGAATAAACAAAATGAAATGACAATATATATTTGGTAACGAATATTTTAAGAAAGGAAATAATGTTAATTTGAGCCGTTAGCTTCATAAGAACGCTAAATCGATAACAGATTAAGTGGTATCCCAGAGAACTGAAACTGTCTTCCGATATAATTTGCTAAGGACAATTAAGAAATGGGCGTACTGGACTTCGCTACAAATAAGGCCCATCATGGTAATGACGCACGGCTCGTGCCTCACAATAGAATTCGTAGAGCAGCCCTCCATGATTCCGGGAAACACAAGCTCGTGCCAATGAACTTCTCAAAACAATAACGACTGAAGTTGTTCAATAGCTGGTAACCCGATGGGTGGTCGTACAAAGCCGTAGTTTACGCGACTGTTATAGAGTTGTTCGCTATAAGACGGCCATTGCAGCCAACGATCGTGACCCAACAGCCTTGAGCCGGCTACCCGAGGCAATGCTCCTTCACAGAATTTGTCTAGCTCAAGCTTTCGTTGCTGTTATGAAACTTGTATTAGCACACACACATACACAGCAGAGGTAAGGCTTAAACGATCACACGCTCGGCAGATGTGAGCTTCAGACTCTCACACGCTCGGCGAATGTGAGGCTTCACCCTCGCACGCACGATAAATGTAAGGCTCACATCCTCACACATACGGCAGATGTAAGATTTACACCCACACACACCAAACAGCTGTAAGGTTTACACCCACACACACGGCAGATGAAAGGTTTACACCCACACACACGATAGATGAAAGGTTTACACCCACACACACGGCAGATGTAAAGCTTACACCCACGCACACAAGACAGTTGTAAGGTTTACACCGTCACACACACGGCAGATGTAAGGTTTACACCCACACACACCAAAGAGCTGTAAGGTTTACACCCTCACACACAAGACAGATGTGACGCTCACATTAGCTGCGGCTGTCGTTGCAGCAGCAAATTCCAAAGCTGTTGGCGAAGACGCTGACTCGCTGCCCATGCCGGTGGGAGGTCTCTACATCAGCGGCCGCCCGAGCGAGTATCACAGCACACAGAGAATAATATGGATACATTTTTATCACAAAAACCAACTCACAATAGTGTGTCATAAATTAATTATGTCATACATAAAAACGAATCTTTTTAATCCCAGATTGTAAGGTGCTGTCTAACTTTAATATCATGTCCCCCATAGAGGAGGAAGTGTACGACGCCTCATCAAATCGCTATGAATTTTCTTCTGACTGCACCAATTCCTGCGAAAATTTGTGCATCTAACGTAGATCGTTGGGAAATCAGTATACATATTCGGTTTTATAATATGTTTCCATGGAAACAAGTTCTTAACAAAACTTTGTTTTCGAGGAGGGAAATAATTGTAAAATAGTTTAGAAAATTCATAAGTAACAACAAAAATGGTACAAATTGTATTTGCTTTTATTCTTTATCAATTGCAATACTTCAGCACACCTAATACGCTCTGAACCAGCAATTTTTCTACACGTTTCATTAGAAATTTCATTCCACTACTGTTTAGTGCAAGACGGTAAAGTTTCTCTATCTTCAAATTGAAGTCCATTCTCGTAAACACTTCCTGACAAATTCCGTATAAATTTCTTATTAGGCAGAAGTCTGGAGACTTGGCGGGCCAGTTCAAAACTTCGATGTTTCTTCTTTTAAAGGTTTTA
Source organism: Orchestia grillus (assembly GCA_014899125.1). Taxonomy (NCBI): domain Eukaryota; kingdom Metazoa; phylum Arthropoda; class Malacostraca; order Amphipoda; family Talitridae; genus Orchestia; species Orchestia grillus. The sequence continues at coordinate 3,955 of VOMN01095967.1, forward strand.
TACAGCTTGGAAGTGTGTATGGCTGCGTTGTCCCGTTGAAAAATAGCATTATTGTTGTCAGAAAGATTCAGAAATGAGACAAGACCTTCTTCCAAAATATTAATACAACGAGCAGAATTTTGTTTCCCTTCCATCACTACTAAATGAGTCATCCCAGACGCAGAAAAAGCCCCTAAACCGTAACAGATCCTCCTCGAAATGGTCTCCTTGGAAACAGCTCCTCTTCCTTTCTTGAATCATTCCAATAACACTAGGCACCGTCGGGCCCATCCAAATTAACGTTTTTCTCACCAGAAAACACAACGGTTTCCTATTTCTTCTTTGCCCATGTTACTATCTCCTTTCCCCAATCTACTCGCATCTCGTGCTCAACTTTCATTTTTTTCATTTTCTTTTTTCATTTTCATTCAGGGGAGATTTCCTCGGAATTTTGCAGTGACTTTATTCAAGGTTTAATCACGCCTCACGTGGCTTACAATAAGAGTCGTCTGCGAATGCACTCGTTCTTTCCTTGCCACTCAAAAGTAAACCAAAACTACAATTTTTCGAAACTATCTTATAATTATTCACACCATCGAAAACGAAGTTTTGTTAGAAATTTATTTTCCGAGTAAAGGTATGAAATAATCGAATACCGACTTCCATACGATTCCAATTCCACACAGAAGTTTTCTGAGAAATTTGTGCAGTAATCAGAAAACTTTCGACAATTCAACTGGTTGCTTTTTATACTTATTTCCTCTAAGTTCTGTGTCAATACAGTCTTACTTGGGTAAGTGAAAAACACCTCAAAGTATATTTTAACTGATTCACTATTCAATCACACTAATCAACATTTTGTTACATCGAGTACACCCGATGCATTTATTACGTATGAGACCACATAGTCAACCTTATCGTCGGTCGTTATATGCCACTGCAGCCCTGAGCTGACGAAGTAACTATGACACTCTCCGGTGTATCAAGATTTCTCAGAGTGCAGCAGTTGCCGAAGTACGCCTCCTAGCTTAATTCTCTTGGAATGTATGTATGTTGAATACTTGTAACATAAAATATCAAATTAAAGCTGAGGTTCTATCGTCGAAAAGTGTGCATAACATCAGTAGAAGAACTAATGAAATAATACGCAAAAAACTCACTGCAAGTATAACTATATATAACATAGTCCAAAATATTAAGTAACAGCTACGTCAAAATTACTGATGCCTTTACAGCACAACTTATCTGGAAAACTTCATACATTAGTGAATAGTGTACGGTAAATAAGTATTATAAATATTTCCACACAGAAATTACATAAGTGCTTTTTGACGATCTGACTATTCATTGCCGCTTGTTCGTCAGCCCATGTAAGCCTGTGAAATTAAAATAACTTTAACTCACTAAATATATATAAGGAGTTTTCAAAGGCCGATATTAGGGCCCAGCGTTACCGCCGGCGCCTGTAGATCCTAGGAAAATAAATGGCAGAAGCAATTTTTATCTACAAATTGAAATATCACCTAGCGTCATTTGTTCAAAGGCACAAAATTTTCAGTGCGCTTTAATAGTAAACCCATACCCACATATAATCTTTTAAAAACGGTGTTTCAAATCTTCATGGTAATTAAGGTTCGAATGTTGTTTTCTTTAGTAATGCTCTATGTGTTTGATCATCAAAACCTCATGAATTGAGTGTTCAAATACTTAAGAAAAATCAAAAAGCCCCAACTCCTAAAGAAATTTAACTTCGATCAACGAAGTGCCCTATAGCTAATAAGCCGGCGAAGAGCGAGAGAATCTTGTGTTTTAGATGTTTCATTTTTACACCAGTCTTGTTAGATTTTCAATCGAAAACACTACTAAAGAAGCGAATTACAAAGCCTAGAGTTCAGCCAAACAGCAGACTGCCTTCCCAGATTTGAACCAAAAAGTTGGTCTCCATAATCACTCGTAGAACTTAGCAGTTTACCAAGCAAGCTTAGTTCACTTTTCTCATTTTATTCAACGTTTAACACGAATTCATTGAAATGTTTACACACGCTTTCGAGGGGAGCTATAATCGCGCTCACTGATACATGATTTTACAAAAGCCCAGACTTTGGTTGCAGCGAATTAGAGTATCTTTACTCGTATGCACGCATTAGAAAGAGAATCAGTATCCTTTAAATTGACTGAACATGAACATACCACCTGCGTTGCCCAAACTGACTATCAAACCATCATTATTTTTTCATCCTACCAACGAATTCAGCAGCATCAGTATAACGTCAACCCATAAAATACCAAAATAATTCATCAAGAAATAAAGTTTCATTTTGCAATAAGACCACCCGATGAGATCTTGAGCAGCAAATAAGTGAGACTATCATTTCACTAAAAAAAGATCTCATTAGAAGGGACGCGGTTGGTGATCCAAATAAACTATTTTCATAAATTTTACACGCTTCATACCTGCATCTATCTTTCTCGTTCAAAAATCAGTACAAGAGCTCTACTCCATCGGAGGGCTCAGAGAGGACACTGTGTTTACCATCGAGTCTTCCGCTAATTGAACAAAGAAAGAGAGATCTGCTTCTTTCAGCTCTGAACCACTGATTATAATCAACCGATAATCAATAGCAAGTGCAGGGTTGCGTCTCCAGACCACAGAAGGCGGACCCACAGTGAGACAAGTCTATAGCAGACATGAATTATCATTAGACGTAGTTCCTACTGGCTGGGCATAAGGATTTTTCAACGTCCAAGTATGTTACTCTGCGTGTTTCCCTGTACTCGGATTTACACTCATTTCTTCATGCGCAAAAACAGAAAAAAGTGAACCCCGAAAACACGATGAATTTTTTTGTTCACATGATCTGTTAAGCTCAATGAAGATATTCCGTTCGAACACTTTAAGCACTTATTTGCCTCCAAATCTAGCCGTAGTAGAAAGTATTTACGGCTGTACGTATTTACAGCTGTTAGTATTTACGGTTGTAGGTATTTCCGGTTGTAGGTATTTACGGTTGTAGGTATTTACAGTTGTAGGTACTCACAGTTGTAGGTACTTACAGTTGTAGGTATTTACAGTTGTAGGTATTTACGGTTTTAGATATTTACGGTCATTTTTACGCAGAGGGTGTCCATAAAACTTTCCCGTAATAATAAAGCCTTTCTTTGAACAGTCATTGGGAACGAGCGTATTTCAGTCTAATAACCATCGCTTACATATATTATCAATAAGACATAGAACCATTTGTGATATAGTTATAACGTCGCCTGGACTCAGTGGAAAGATATACAAGGTGTCCCAGGGTGAACTAAACCCAAAATCTGAGAATCCAGAGACCACCAGATCTAACACAGTCTGATTATTTCTGCGGGGACACTTAAAGACGAAAAAATATTCTAATCCCCCTCAAAACACTGAAGAATTGAGAAAAAGAGCACTAACGAATTTAATGTACTAAAAAATGAAATGATCGAAAGTTAATCAAATGAGTTGTTTCATCGATGCGATTAATAGCTCAAAAGTGCGTGGACAGAAATGGACGACATGTTGAAGAAATTGGAGCTTAAACCATCTTCAAAATGTTTAAAAAAAGGATTTACTGCCTAGTAGTTGTAAGGTTTTCTTTTCCAGTACTTGAAATAAATTGTGACATGCACATTCAATTGTTTGACTTTCCTGCGCAAACATGTCAACTGCCTTCAGTAGAGTATTCACTTTAAACAGGAAATCTACCGTATCATGTATACTGATAGTATTAAATTTTTTGGGTGTGAATTTCATCATTGCAGGCAGTAAGAGTGTCTTCAAATTCCGAACAAAATGCATTTCGATAAGGTTCCGCATTATTTCTGACCAAACGTCTCGCCACTAAGCAAAAATCTTGTTATGGTTAGATGCAGATTTAAATTCTGCATCAAATGAGGCTAATAATATTAAAATCTGTCTCGTGGTTTATTTTTTACAACCATTGTATACATTTATTGGGGACACCCTTGTATACGCCAAGTAGTATATTGAAGTTCTTTGCTGCCACTGTATGCCAACCTTTAGCACACGATTCGGGTTTTGGTCATATGGCACACATATATATAACCAACATATAACATATATTCGACACTAAAAAGTTTTAAAGAATCGCACTGAGGAATAGAAACAGCGAAGCGCCTTTCAGCTTCTCCGGAAAACATCAGAAAACGAAAGTTTTGATCAAACAAAGTTTGACCACCACTAACTTTTCTTCTAATTAAATGGCGAAGAAATAGAAGAAGCAGAGCAACAGTTTATTCTCAGTAAATTGAAGAGAGAAAGGCTCGAAGCGACCTCCTGTAATTTGTCCGAGGCCTCACGAGTGGTCCCTCGGCCCTCAGAACGCGGCGTTCGTGAGGGGCATCCAGAAAAGACCGCCGATTCTTGGCAAGGAAGTCGAAAGAAGGCGGCGAAGATGCACTCTATCGTCTAGTTTCTCCAGAGCTTAACTTCAGTACGGCACAGAATGAAATTTTAATTCAAGTTACAAACTTGAGGTACTGTTTTTCGATCTTGTAGGAATGAGCAGAGGGAATGAAGCCGTGATGGTCTCAGAAGGTCGGGATGGAACATTGTAGGACCGTAAACAATTACGATACAAAATGTTTAGAAGCTCACGATTTTCAATACCGCTTTACAATTGCGAGGAGTGTGACGATCATTAAAAATAATAAAGACTTGTTATTGTGCCTTCATGTCTACGCCAACATTTTATTCCTTGAGCAGTAGACAATTAATATACAGGATATAAAACCTTAGGTTGAAAAGCGGAGCCCGAGATGAGGTCTAACATAATCATGGCTCCTGAGAGCCGGAACTTGGAAATTTTTCTCTCGCTGAACATCCCTGATGGTAAATGAGAAACTAAGCCTTGCAAGCAACATATTATTTGAAATGATGTAGACAAGAGTTGAAGTGTTAATCCAACTTTGAGAAACCGAAAATGCCGAACATGAAAATTTTTAACGACCTAGCTAGATGTAACATCATATTCAACAACGGGAAGGTTTACGTCTCAAATAAAGAAAAATATTCTTGAAATGTTTTCCTGATATACATGTACCTTACCATTGTGATAGTGGACATTAAAACGCAGAATTGATTGGGATTGAGAGGATCACGCGCACCCAAGCACCTCCCGCGCGCTCAAGAGCTCGACGACACTTCTATAGCAGCTGGTGCACACTTCTAAGCAGCTGGTGCACACTTATAAGCAGCTGGTGCACACTTTTAAGCAGCTGGTGCACACTTTTAAGCAGCTGGTGCACACTTCTAAGCAGCTGGTGCACACTTCTAAGCAGCTAATGCACACTTCTAAGCAGCTGGTGCACACTTCTAAGCAGCTGGTGCGACCTGAGCTCGACCGTAGCTAGGATACCACAGACTTACTCAACAAGGCTCCGGGAATCGATTTACTCTTGGCAATTTTATGCTAAGCATAACAGCAGTGCAAGTTATTAAGGCAAACTGCATTAAGGAGTGAAAAGTATTTTTTAAGGCTCTCAGACGTTACCTTGAGCACCTTCCTTCGCACAGTTTCGGATTTCCCAAAACCATCCTCATCATGTATATTAATCGAAACGAGATACATTGACAAATATTAAACAACAAAATATAGTGAGCAATGAATGTTCAATACATATAACCTAACTTGAAATATACGCGGAGACACAAAGTTTAATTCCAAATGGTCTAACTTACACGAAGTTATATTGCCCGCACTTGTACATAAGCACACGTGTTACCTTCATTCCATGACTACCTAAAATAAAATCATAAAATCAAAGCACCGAATTTTATTTTTTGCATCTTCATATTACTCATTTTTGCTCAGATCTGCATCATGCGAGTCATTGTCATGCTGGGACACCTCGCTGCAGAATAAGAAAAATAATTCTCATCTCGAATGTACGAGATGGAAAATGAGATGGCACTCTTTATGATATAAGTTTTACAATTCTTCTACCATCAGTGTTTACGACACATATACCTACACTGGCTTTGACCTCAATTTTCTGTGGCATCAAAATATTCACAATTAAAATTGGTCATATTTTTCACCGATTTGCCTGAAATGAATGTGTTCTATTTCCTTCCTTTGAATTAGGATTTCAGAATATTTAATACCTGCGTTGAAATTATAATGCAGGCTTGTCATTGGTCTAAACTCTAACGCAAAACACCGGAACCGGCCTCCTGCTTCATGACCGAGTGGCCGAACGCTCTGTAAGCGAGTTGCCTTTTTCGTTCAATCTTGCGTTCACAGCTAAACTCTGCGCTCAGAACACGCTTACAAAATTCCTGTGGACTTGAGCAAGGATGTCGTTCACAGTTTCAGAGGACAGCCTGCTCAATATTATGGAGGCTTTTTGCGAGTCATCCAGTAAAATAAATGCCATTTGGTGCTGACAAAATCTGGAGCGATGCCTTCTACGATTTCTTGTAGAACACCCTCCAGTAACGTTAGAGTGAACTTTCTGCAAATAAAACAACGCGTGGTACGCCTGAAATAAGAAACACGCCTCCTTAACACGTTGACTCCGAAGTGGGTCACGCGACCTTCTAACCTAACCTGATGTAACCAAAGCACTATCATGTATAAATACAAATATCCGAGTTTCTTCAAATTTGTGTTCATCAATCGAATAAGCTAGTTCTGATTAGAAAGAAAATTAATAGAGTAACCAAATTTGTGAAACCAAAATCTTTCATTTTTAAATTCACAGTAGAGATATTTGTCGGCATGTAATTTTACCTGCGTGGAGGATCGGAGTCAAACTGTTGAGCGAAGTGGAACATCTTAAGTCCACGTGAAATGCTGGTACTAGAAGCCTACGAAAGATCTTACTTGACGTAATCAGGTAAACAAAAAATTGCCACACAATGTATCATATTATTGTTTTTCTATTATTGACTTGGCCTTAGTTGTCACATTTTGGATGATTCAAACAGAGAAATTTTTCTACTTTTGAGTTTATTTGTATTTTCAGGTTCATTTCGCGTTTATAGGATAATCCCTTCATGAGGTTGGAGGTAAAATAGCNTGAGTCCCCTAGGCGTTACCCCTTCAGCGTATCCCCCTAAGGGGGAAAAGAATGTAGACATACTTTCTGGTCTACCTACCTCAGATATGTGTGAAAAGAATTAGATATTCTTCCTACAAACTACTACGTTTAGTTTACAGAGCGATGGTTCCACACACAAACTGCTTACGTCAGCACAGCCCACATCATTTCCATGGGTAGTCTGTTCTAAACACTTATTCGTAGCTGGCGCAGAATTGTTAAATACGTTCGTAGAGAAACGCAGGCACGTGCACGTAAATTTAAACTACCGTTAAAACCAATCTTCTGACGAAGATTGAATGAATGACTTCAGCAACGAGTGCTACTTCAATCACGGCAAACCAATCATCATATCAAAGCGCAGCGAGTCGAATGCTGTATCGAGATTGCATACGTACAGAAAAGCGTTAATTTTCCTAGAAATCGTTTGAAGCACATCGAACGCTCCACCAGTTACACTCTGACGATCACGGCCCTCGCAGATTAGCTCAGCAGCGACTATACGGAAATCTCTTCGATGTTTAAGAGTAAAGCCCGTTTTAATTCGCACAGCGGATAATTATGTGCATGGACTTCTAATGAGGCCTCGATTTGTCATTCGAAACCGAGTATTGCTTTGATAATTGTTCAGTGTAGAACAGTTTTCTCGCCCTGGCTGCAATGAAAAATAATTAATACAGGATAACGTATAAATTACAGCAATGTGACATGGATTTTAAAAAAAGTGGAATTGAGCTCATGGTTTTACACATTAAAAAAACATTATTCTTCGAAAGCCAATAAAAACGCTACTAATGCTAATGAAGTTGAAATAAATATTAGATTACGAAACTGATCGGATTTATTCTATGAAAAATATCGATGCAAGCTGCTGCTAGACTGAGATACCGTTGAACACATGCGGCTGAACACATGGGGCTGAACACATGGGACTGAACACATGGGGCTGAACACATGGGGATGAACACATGGGACTGAACACATGGGGCTGAACACATGGGACTGAACACGTGCCGCGGTCCACCAAGTCTCGTCTAAGTTCAACAGCTAAAACCAGGATTTCTAAAGAGTTCCCACGGGTGGCAGCACCAACAACACGACACTCACCGAGGGATAAATCACCAAAATGAGCTAAATGAATATTGAGGGATTAAAGGCACGGCCAATACTTAATGTTGCAGTGGTTTAAGCGAGAGGAACCATGTCAATAATTAAGGAACAATAATTTTTCGGGGACAAGAACACACCAAATACCTCAGGCTATGACGTCGTCCGGACAGCAGTGAGCAGCACAATAATGAGACCATGAAAAATTCAGCGCGAATGCGAGTTTCTCAGAGTTGACACACAAGCTCTCACATATAACAAAGAAACGCAGTTCACACAAGAAGCTTCCACGAGACCCAACCCGTCATTTCCAGATAAGATATCACCAGACGAGACAGCCACTGAGACACAAATACTCAACCACCGAGACACAAATTCACCACCACAAAATATAACCAGTCGTTTTCAGATAAGATACGACCAAACGAAACACAACCCCACAACCAAACGAGACACAACCCNCAACGAGACACAACCCCACAACCAAACGAGACACAACCCCACATCAAAAAGAGACACGACCCCACAACCAAACGAGCACAGAGCCACCACGAGACACAACCCCACAACCAAACGAAACACAACCCCACAACCAAACGAAACACAACCCCACAACCGAAAGAGCACAGAGCCACCACGAGACACAACTGGTCACATTCACACACATTCCCAGTCAAAACACACTTCGCGTGGGAAGATTCCACGAGATCCAAGCAGTCATTTTCAGACGGTCGCCGTGCGGTGCCATTCTGCAGCAAGGTAAGCTGCTATAAGCAATAAGAGGGTTGGCTGCTAGAGGGTAAGCAGAGCTGCTAGAGGGTAAACAGAGCGGCTAGAAGGTAAAGCTGCTAGAGGGCAAGATGAGCTGCTAGAGGGTAAAGCTGCTAGAAGGTAAGCAGAGCTGCTAGAGAGTAAGCATAGCTGCTAGAGGGCAAGCAGAGCTGCTAGAGGGCAAGCAGAGCGGCTAGAGGGTAAGCAGAGCGGCTAGAGGGTAAGCAGAGCGGCTAGAGGGTAAGCAGAGCGGCTAGAGGGTAAGCAGAGCGGCTAGAGGGTAAGCAGAGCGGCTAGAGGGCAAGCAGAGCGACTAGAGGGCAAACAGAGCTGCTATAGGGTAAGCAGAGCGACTAGAGGGCAAACAGAGCTGCTAGAGGGTAAGCAGTAAGCGCTGGTGCATCACGTCACCCAAGCACCATATTGACATCCGACAACCAGGCACGGGAATCGCCAGCTTAGTGTGCGCAACATAGCGAACGAGTGGGCAGCTAGGAATAAAACTTGCACTTCAGTTATGCTCTCAGACTTGTAGATAACTTGACGCTAAATTAGAGCTGTGTTATCTTTAAAAGTTCAACTAAAATTTAAAAATCACATAACAAAATTATTGCATTTCAAAGTTGTGAAATTGCGCATTGATGCTGAATGAACGATTATTTTTGCATTGCCATATTTCAACATGTTTATGCATTTCACAACTTCAGCGAGGTTTATTAGTCATCACCTACATTTCAAGAATATTTTTAGGACCAAACTGTGTCGCACTTCAGTCACGGGACGCATTGCCACACCTCAACCTACGAGACCGCCTTCCTGAAACAACTGCAGAAGGTGTGCGTCTCAGATCTACAAAAAACAGTTCCACACTAACATCACACCACACCACCCGTCACACCACACCACCCGTCACAC